>JARKHS020031515.1:0-264015 GCA_030143305.2 Amblyomma americanum | reverse complement strand
GCTCATTAGGGTGATCTTGGCTGGCACTAAAATAGAGGGATCATTGGCTCAACTACACGAAGTTGTCAATTTTTCTGATTAGCGTGTACCTGCTCAACCACTGAAAAACATTAGGGATGCAATCCTGTTTTCTTGTTCTTTTCCTGAAGAAGGCATAGAAGTAATTGTAATTGTTTATTCAGTTTTCTCTCAATGTGTCAAGTACCAAGCGTGTGTTCTATCCTTTGTCTAGCGGAGATTTAGTGACATGGTCCTTTGTTACAGGTAGTTTTGTAATCTCCGGCCAACAGCAAGAGAATATAGGTGTCTCTGCGGCACATGTCAATAAATGTCACTATAGAGTGGCCTGGAAAAAACCTCTGACTTGCGATGCACATGCCAGTGTCTTGTTAAGGACATGCTAACTCATCGTTGAACGTTACAAAGCTAGGGGACGTTGGATGTTAGTGCTTTGTGATCATCTTCGTAGTGCTGTGTTGCGCTTTAAAGTCGGTAGGTGGTGTGACTTTAAATTTAAGGTCTTAAATAATGGGCAAAAAGTTTTGAACCACAAAAAACTTATGAAGGCGATTTTCTTCACGTACTGACACATTTTACTGTAACAGGCAATATATGTTGCAGACCTGCGGTCTGCAGGCTGCAATTTTTTTTTTGGTATTAACGTTTTTTCGATCGTCAGAAACGTTCCCCTTTGGATTTTTTAAGGCAGTCTTAACTGCTCCTTCCGAACAATTGGAAAGCACTAAAATGGGCCTTTCCTTTCAATATTTTCATCACAGTGCCTTACGATTTTCAACTATTAAAAATTTTTGTGCAAAAGTGTTGGACATATATTTTGTGTGGAACATAACCATGCATTTGAAAACACCCAAGGGCTCGGATATACTGCTTCCATGTTTTCAAGCCCAATTCCTTCAAAAGGCAGATGATGAAAGAACCCTAGGTCAATTAGTTAATGAAAAAAAGACCAAAAATTTGCGAGCGAGTAGCTTTCGCCGGCTTTGCACCTTCGTCACCTTGTGCGGCATATTTACGTCGCACGAGAGAAACTGGAGCTTACGTCCACATAGAACAGTTCTGCCTAATGACGACGAAGAAGTAGGACCAGTTTTGGAAGTGGTGTTCTGAATATGAAGTAGAGAACGTAAACCCGACTGCTCATCGTGAGCGGCACACGTGGGTGCGCTACCTTGCTCCTTGGAGAATCTCATGTAACGTGCTTCTGGAAATTGGTTGACGGAGCTGAATACTTTCTTGTATTAACCTCTGCCGCTTATTGAGGGGTGTGGCTGTATGAGTCAGGCTGAAACGCTGCGGCTCGCGTGTGCTGGCAGTCTCGAGGCTACGGAGGCGCCGTGCTCCTGTGGAGAGTCTCGCTCGACACCCTGGCGGCGAGGCGCGGCTACATCGACCTCCTGGAGCGCATGGCCCAGTGCTTCGAAAAGGAGCACATCATGCTGAGCGTGCTGGTGGACACCGGGGACAGCCTACAGCAGCGGCTCGACCTCGCCGAGCCGGAGGCGTTGCTGCCCACCGGTGGCGAAGGACCCACCGCGGCTTTGATCCTGCTGCACCCGATCGTGGGCGAGCCCCCCTTGGCGCACACCCGGGGAGTCGAGGACCAGCGCTCAGCGGTGCTCTACGAGAAGAGCAGGCTTCAGGACGCGCTCAAGCAGCTGCAGTCTACAATGAAGCAGGTGCGGACTTGAATTCGTATTTATGCGTGGATAACCACGAGCCGCATGCGCTGGATTGTGCGTTCCCCTTAAAAGAATAATTAAACGTATAACCACAGCTCCCTTAGTGTCTTGCCGTCATATGGGCGCTCAACATTCTTGGTTTCCTAAAGGAGCTCAGAAAGGGGCTCAAATAAAGCTCCAGTATGGCTGGAATGTTAAAAGCACACCTCTTAACGAAAACTGTCTAGCAAGTAATTTTCTAGTGCGCTTTGTAGAACCTGAAATAACGGCAGTGAAAATTCGACTTTTCGCGTCTTCGCGCTTTTCTCTCATCTCTCGTCACTTTTTTCACTCTGGAAGGTTGGCTCACCTGAACCGACCCCTCCTCCGGTGGAGAGTTTTCTGCCCGCCGGAGCAACGCGGCTTATTGGCCGCGTCCACAGCAGCTGCATGAAGTCTAAAAGAATCTAACCAACAGCCACCTCTCAACACGTATACGTAGATGCGAGTGACGGAGGAGGGATGGAGCATAAAAATATCGCCGGGAAGGGCTCGCCAACTTTCGCGCGTGATTGTGGGTCCTCTGCTGCGTGTAGAAGTGTATTATTTGGCTCAGGGTTTCATGACAACACAGCGGAGTGATTGAGCGAGTTGATGTGCATTCTTTGGGAGGTGTTTCAGACCCCCTTTAAGGCGTTGATCGTATCGTGATAGGCGAAGGAGGTAAGAATCTTCTTCAGCACCACTGCATACTATGATACGTGGACGAACGATTCAGGTGTCATTTTTTGGTGAATGTTAACAAACTGCCTATTGAGGGAGCCAGAGTGGTTCAAAAGCTTTCCATGCCCAAAAGATATCCTCGACATTAGATTTAGTGTATAGGCTTCCTACATGAACCAGTATTTCGTGTTTGTTTTCTCTGCTCGGGTTGGGACCATCATCATTATCAGGAAAACGCAAGAAAGTGTCTGATAAACTCCCACTGAAGAAACTGCACAATGCAGATTTACCCAAAGTATTATTCCTGCGCCTGCCACGGCCAAAGACTGTTCCAACGCCGTAGACATATTGCAGGCTAAATAGACCCGCATTCTAATAAATTTAGAGTGATGTAACTAACAACCACCGCATACGGTTGTATCCAGCTTAGTCACTCTTTGGTCCAGGGACACTTTGTAAATATGAACAGTGCAAGTCAATAGAACGGGAAGTCGTACAGTATCATTAGCGCAATTGCTGTTGGCACAGCAGCAGCCGCTTATATTCGTATATGAATTATGCATCAGAAGAATTCACCCTGTGTCGCACTATACGGGTACGCGTAACGGCGCATTCGAATGAAATGGCATCAGCAAAGATTAATGTGGGGTCCTTTCCAAATTATTCCGGACGTCGCATATCAATTACAAATGCAGCAGAGGGCCCTGGAAATTGAAACGAAAGTGAACAGTAGGTGTATCGAAGCGTTGAAACTGACTTCGCCGCTCAATCTGAGGATTATTTGCATGAAGCGAAAACGTCATCCCGCTTTATTCTCATCCCAATGACGTCACTTCCTACTCCAGACGGAGGAGCAGCCGCTGTCGCATTCGCTGGGCGCCAGTCTTCGCGGCCACTACTCTCCTGGCGGGAGCGAAGAGGCAGCCAGGAAGCTCTGCTTCGTGCTCTCGTTCGCGGGAGTCACAAATTCTGGGACAGCAACGTCACCGGCGTCCAGGTGGTGGTGTACGGACCAGGAGACCCGGTCCCAGCACCAAGACGCCTGGCGAGCTCGCATACTACGAGATTATGCAACGAGGCAAGCGCGCATATTCACTCCCCTTCGGAAGATGAGTAGACGAGTTTGGGCAGCTCTTTCGAAAAAAGGCTGTCATATGAATGAACGTCCTAGGTATGCAGCAGTAGCAATATCCCCACAGCACTCGCCTAAACTGAGACATCATCAGCTCTGCTGTTCTTAGCCCAAAATATCAAATTTTGGCTTTTAACCGAAGATAAAAAAATGTGCTCTTTTATTTGATGCAAATCTCCATTGAACTGCCAAAATTTCGACAATAGTGTTAACCCGCCATATAAGACATCAGCAGTTCCAAGTTGTAAATTGTGACTTGCTGTTCTTACTGGACACGTGGGAGAGTTTTGAGACTTTTAGACATTCAGGCTGAAGTCTCTCAGTGCTGACGCACATCATTTGTTAAGTAGGTGTTTCGTAAATAGAGAGGGCAGAGAGAAAATTGTTTCAAATGATACCTTTTAAACGAGTGCAGGAATTATGAATTCTTGCGGCACTCATAAGAGCGCTTTACGATACCATTATGTAAATTTGACGTGGTAAGAGAATGTCGCGCCACCGTAGCTTCTTGGTAACAGTGCTTTCTGCGTTTGTCTTATGATTTCTAATTGCGGACTGTCGAATGTCAAAAGGATATAACGGAGTTTCTGCAAAGTACTTTACTGTTCTAATATCCCACACCTAAGCTCTCATATTTGCTCGAAACTGCAGGTCTGGGACTCCAGCCAGGTCTTCGAGTACGGCGTGGTGTCCAAGCAGGGCGCCAATTGGGTGTCGCACCTGACAGAATTCGTGGTGCCGCCGCTTGCGGGCTTCATGCGCGACAAGTTCAGGGCGCGCTGCTACGGCGTGTGGAACTTTTGGCACGACGACTTTGCAGGCGTCTGTGGGGGTGGGCCGTACCCGCTCATGAGGAATCTCTTTGGAGTGTTCTCCGAACGCCGTTAGCGCCACGGCGTGCGCGCTGAATTCTTTAGGATATAAAAGATTACTCAATGTGCATTTAGGAAGGTTGTGGCTAAAAGTGTCCGTTTCTTCTTTTGTTTCAAAAGGCTTGTGCTGTGCTGACCGAAGGCCATAATCAATTTGACACGTAGGATGTGCGGATGTGCCTTTCAGTGGCCATGCACTATGCGTGCTTGTGGCCACGATTAAATGAACGCCACACAGCGCCTTCAACTCATGCTGCTACGAATGCAAACCTCTCCCTCTTAAAATGCTAAGGAAGGTGAATTTTGTTTTTTTGTTTCGCTCAATAAGATCCGGGATAGCACGCTTGACCAAAGTTTCCGCTCAGCTGCGTGAAATTTCATTCTCTCAAGAGCACAACACAGTTCGCAAATGCGCCCCTTAGTATGCAGCGCCTTCGTATCGAACGTAAACGATAGCACACACATTGCTGCTCCACCAATACGATGGTCTGTGTCCGGCGGTACATTTAATGAAATGGCAGAAGTGGCATGAAGGCTGAAGCTGTGTAGCGCCGGCGTGCACCACGTCGGCGTTTTGTGTAGAAAACCACGACGACATGTGAAAACAGGAAGAGTAGCGCGCGGCCGCAGTAATGACTCGAAAGAATATAAAAAGCGATAAGAGGGATGGAAGAAATAATCATGTAAGAATAGACTCTGAATATAAAATCGGATACATGGTCACAAAAAAATCTGAATCAGAATTGAGAGGCAAGTTAAAAATCTTAGGAACGAGCAATTGGATTGATGCGGTGTAAAGGAGATAGTCTCTCTTTTCATCCGCTAATTTATTTCAATTAATACTGTTCCGATTCTGATTGCATTTAGATCCTGAGCCCATTCAGTTTACTGTACATTCTTATTGCAATTGTAATCGTCCAGTTCAGAATAAGCAAATACGAAAATTAGTCACATTGTTATACCACTGTGACTCCTCATACTACGACTGTTACAGAGGCGCTGCGGTTAAGCGATGCGCCACTGCGTTGGTACATGGCCGTTGCAAACAGAGCTGCCAGTGGGGCTCGGGACAACAGATTGCTCTTCCCGAACAATGGGAGAAGGGAAAGCTCCTACAAGCCTCATTTTTGTACACACTGTCAGTCGGTCGGGCAGATGTATATTTTGTACGTAGGCCTGCTGTTTAATCATTTGTTTTTGCTGAATCATTCTACGTTCAGCCTCTCCTTTTCTTCTCTACAAGGGGGGGAAGGGGCAGATTCAGAGGGAGAGGGGGATCTTTTTTTTATTAAGCAAATATGACCTTGGGCATAAGAGGGTTATAGCTGCATGTGGAGGCCGGTGTCTGCTATGAATGCAACAAGGCCCTGTATTGAGGCCCATGGGTCCAGATGCGAGTGTCCGGTCGACAGGTGGCAGGTGGAAAGAGGTATATCCTCTAAACACCAGCTAGCAGGGGGAGGCTTCACACAGGCTCCGACGTCGCCGTGCATTATATGCGTTCTTCAGCCTCCTAATCCTAAGACATTAAAAAATGGTACCCAATGCTCTCAACATCAGTTGATCGCCCCTACATTTTTTCTTATAAAATACTTTGTTCCGATCAGTGACTGCTTAGTCGGATGGCGTGGTGCTCTGCCATGAAGAGAATGGAATTACAGGCTGCACCTTAAAGAGAACGCTGGTTCACAGGCAAAAACAAATTTGGCTCGGAGTGTGTATCTAGGAGGTGGGAATATCTATAGGAAGCGAGCAGAGCGATAGGAGTTAATTTCCTTTTGCTTTCGATGCCTGCGTTTAGCGGCACAAATCAAGAGGCCTCAATACAATGCGCTGGCTGGGGGCAACTACTCGTGCCGCTCTACAGTGCTGACCACGAATGAATGCAAACAAGAAGACAGGGCTTATTTATGGTTGTGTGAGGTGGCTCTTCAGAAGGTGTAAATCCAGAATATTCCTCTCGCGCGTAAGGGTCAAAGTACAGCGGTGAAACATGCTTAGCCTAAATATGTAGTTTTATTTTGTATTAAATCTCTCTCGATGCAGATTGTTTGGTGGTTAAGGCCTTGTAACGTCTCTTTGGGCAAAAAAAAATAACGTAGAAAACTCAGAAGGATAAAAGGGAGCAGAGTGGCAACGGACACAGGACCGTTCCTTCACGCCAGAAGCTGGCTCGTAAAAACTTCTGAAAGAAGCCGGAATGGCGGGAAAAAACCGTCGAAAATAAGTTTGACTAATTCTACTGCGGGGTCAGGGGTCGAGTTGAGAAGAACGACGCACTCACGGGAAGAATCCGTGGGCTGTACGCCGTCCCCAGGCACTAACCCGCGCCCATAGTAACAATTGGCGTGTAATAACTGAACAAACGAAACAGGCTAAAAAATGCCTTTGGCCCATTTTTATAGCATGCGAAGAACCGCGCCTGTTCTACTGAACCATCCAATGATGAGTCTCGGAAATTCAATTCAATTTTAGCTTCATCTAAAAACGTATGTTTAACAATCACAAAAAATTAAAAGCAACGTGTTAAGAACGCGTCACCACTTTGTATGATTCTTTTTTGAACAAAGACATATGCGAACTATTTGCACCGCTAACGCTTTCCGACGTCTTACCTGAATGGCGAACACACAAAGCACGTTCGAAAAGCCAGTAGCTCGCTATTTCCGGAAGAAATCTGAAAACTTTGCTCGTTTTATAGCTAAATTTTTTGTGGCGCCGGAATCTTACAACAAAGCTTAAGATTCGTGCATTTCATCTTCACCTTGAACATAAAACAGCGATTACCAGCAACAACAAATCAGCGCTGGAGCGGGAGGACCCCGCTACTAGCTGTGGTCCTTAGAATACTTGCTAGTATGCTGTCTCCGTACGCCTACCTACGCACAGGAGCGTCCACTCTTGTAATGTAAGCCGCAGCGACAATGCCCGCAGTCGCAGCTAGTAGGCTGGCGTGTCGCTGGCAATCTGTCTCGTCACTCTGACGCTATGGTGTGTCTCTTCCCTCGCTTCTCACAACGGCGACGCTTTAAACCATTTCTGCAAAGAAAACGTTATTCAACTAGCATTAAGCACACATTGCCAAGCCAACTTTTCACAGCCGGCCGAGAATTGATCTTCCTCGTTTAGACAATAAAAAATGAAGGTGGATTAGCTCAGCTAATCCAGGACATACAAAGCGAAAGCTGTCGGCGTTCATTGAGTTCATTGGCGTTGGCAACTTTCTTGACACTGGTGATCTCGAGGAGAGGAAGGGCGCATAACTGGCTCCTTGGGTCAATGGACGCCTCATTCGCCTTTGAGGAACGTGGTGGTGGTGAGAGAGAGATATGGGCTGCATGCATTAGCGCTGACAATGTTGTGGCAGACACACGACACTGCAGCAATAGACCGCAGCGTTCTATGGGTTACTAACCTCTGGCACTTAACCATTAATTTAACTGATACCTGCCGGGTTTGCAGGGTGGGCGTGCTGCCTGTTAAGTGTGCGGAACACAATCGAAGCAGGTTTTTGCAGTTGGATCGGAGTACCCGGGTTCGAACTCGACCGTGGCGGCCGACTTTCGATTTACGCGAAACGCAAAAGCGCCCGTGTGCTGTGCGATGTCAGTGCACGTTAAGGATCCCCAGGTGGTCGAAACTTTTCCGGAGTCCTCCACTACGGCACCTTTCTTCCTTTCTTCTCTCAGTCCCTCCTTTAAGCTTTCCTTTACGGCGCAGTTCAGGTGTCAGCCGATATGTGATACAGATACTGCTCCATTTGCTTTCCCCAAAAAACGATTTTCATTCTTTTACACCAGCCCCGCCGCGGTGGCTCAGTGGTTAGGGCGCTCGACTACTGATCCGGAGTTCCCGGGTTCGAACCCGACCGCGGCGGCTGCGTTTTTATGGAGGAAAAACGCCAAGGCGCCCGTGTGCTGTGCGATGTCAGTGCACGTTAAAGATCCCCAGGTGGTCGAAATTATTCCGGAGCCCTCCACTACGGCACCTATTCTTCCTTTCTTCTTTCACTCCCTCCTTTATCCCTTCCCTTACGGCGCGGTTCAGGTGTCCAAAGATATATGAGACAGATACTGCGCCATTTCCTTTCCCCAAAAACCAATTAAAAAATTAAAATTCTTTTACACCAACGCCAAGTGCATGAAAGCAAGATTGATTTGTTTTCTGACCTATAGAGCCAGTTGTACGCCTTTAATGTCAAAATGAATGGCGTATGCAGTGTTTTCGACGCCGATGAACCGAATGAGCTCCGGCGGCTCACTTGTTTTGTTTGGTTTTTGAGGAAAGGGAATGGCGCAGTAGCTTTCTCACATATGTCGGTGGACACCCGAACCACACCATAAGAGAAGGAATAAAGAAAGGAGAAAAAGAAGAAAGGAAGAAAGAGGAAAGTGAAAATTATATTTTTAGGAAAGGCGCGCCGCAGCGACGGAACACCTGTGGCTCGGTAATAGTGGCACATGTGGATATTCAATCGCGACGTTTACCTGAAATCCACCGCTGACTAGCGTAGTCCAGCTTACCCTACAAAAAACTCTTCCTTCAGCTTGTATGTCAGTGCACGATAAAGATCCCCAGGTGGTCGAAATTATTCCAGACACCTCCACTATGGCACTTCTTTCTTCCTTTCATCTCCAGTTCCTCATTTATTCCTTGCCTTACCTTGCTGCGCAGTTCAGGTGTCGGCCGAAATGTGACAGATACTGCGCCATTGCTTTTCCCCCGAAATTAATTTTCCAACTTATCGCTAGGGCGCTGGGCTGCTGATCCGGAGTTCCCGGGTTCGAACCCGACCGCGGCGGCTGCGTTTTTATGGAGGAAAAACGCCAAGGCGCCCGTGTGCTGTGCGATGTCAGTGCACGTTAAAGATCCCCAGGTGGTCGAAATTATTCCGGAGCCCTCCACTATGGCACCTCTCTCTTCCTTTCTTCTTTCACTCGCTCCTTTATCCCTTCCCTTACGGCGCGGTTCAGGTGTCCAACGATATATGAGACAGATACTGCGCCATTTCCTTTCCCTAGAAACCAATTATTATTATTATTATTTCATTTTAATTGTCTCAATTTTCCGGTAGTTTTGAGAAAAGGGAAGGCGCCTAGCTGTCAATTTCACAGGACGGACTCTTGAACGCCACCGCCTACTCGTAGCGCGGGTTGGGTGTCCCCTATCCACTGAGCCAGCTACACTTGCTATTTAGAGGCCCCTTAAACTGCCGCGGTCAGTGGTTCGTCTACTGAGCCGGACTGACCGAGTGACTGAATTTGCTTAGAGGAAGAATGAAAAAGAAAGTGCAAGGCCTGCCTACTGTCTCAAGCCGAGCCATGTTCGCTGCCGCGTGCTGAAAGTAAGGGGGGTAAAGAATAGGAGAAGAAAAAGTAAAAGAAAATACGCGCCGCGCTAATATGGTCCAGGCTGATCCCGGAGGCAGTGCAATACCGGGCCGACCCGTGCCAGAGTGCTTCAAGCCAAGTACTCATCCAAATTCCAAAAATACCTTTAATACCTTATCTCCAAGGGCCCGCTGCAGATATTAAATCAGGTGTCAGATATTCATCGATCTACTGAGCCAGAGTACTGGTAGGGATTTTATGTTAGTGGCTGCTTATTAATAAAAATAATAATGGAAGGAAAAGATGTTGCGAGCTGCACCATCTGCCGTCGAAACCTGATGCACCTGATGGTCGGCAAGCGGGAATAAAAAAGGAGGGAGAGGACAGGGGAGAGGGAAAAGAAAGGGAGGAGCAATAGTGACAAACGATAGTGGTGGGGGTAATGTACACTATGTGCAAATACAGAATAAGGGGCTGCGGCGGCTTCCCGGCCTTTCGGGGCTGTGATCTAGGGGCTCTTGCACATGTTGCAAGGGCTCCTTTTCACCGGGGGTATCTGTTGCTAAACCGTCGTCTCAGATGACGTGGTTGTTACCACCCGCGTAATTCCTTTATATCTAATAAAGTTTATTTCTTCGCTCTCCCCTATCAACTCTCCTACTGTATGCACGTGACAGCGATTGTGGCTCAGCTTGAGACAGTGGGCGGGCCCGTGCACTTTCCTTTCCATTCTTCCTTAAGTCGCAACAACAACAGAGGGAGTGTTCTGTCTGAAAACTGACTGCGCCGGCCGCGTTTCGACAGAGGCAGCACACAAAAAGGCGCCCGCATGCTGTGCGATGTCAGAGCACGTTTAATATTCCCAGGGGGTCGAAATTCTTGATGGCTGGAGTTCGTGTACAGCTCTGCCGCCGGCAGCAGCGAAAACGATCCGCTGTCTCTGGCCTCCTGAGGAGGAGCCGGGCTCTGGAAGGGCGGCACTTCGGCATTCGTGTTGTCTTCCAGAGCCACGATGTCCTGCGCCTGCGCCGAGACGTCCGCCTCCGGATTCCTGAGGTGCGAGTGAGCGGGTCCGCTGCGGTTGCTGTAGCTCCACGGGAGAGCGTCGGGTCGGATCAGTGCCAGCGTCGGCAGGGACAGCGTAGGCACCGCGAGGAGCACGCAGCACATGAAGGCCACGAAGGCACCCTTGGAGGTTTCAGGCGGAACCATGATCTTCGCGTCCATGACGTCGCACAGTGTTTGCTTCTTGTCCTCGCGACGGTTTGCGCGTGAACACAGAAAAAGAGCGCGCGGAGTGATCTGACCAATAGAGTAGTAGTAGTAGTAGAAAACATTTATTCCAAAAAGGTAGGACAGAGAGGCGGAAATACAGATTTTGGGTGGAGTCCTTATTTCAGGACTCCAATGTCCACCGCAGTTGCTCTTGCTTGGGATATCAGCTTTCGCTGCGTCGCCAAGTCAGAGCTGAGCAGGGCAGACTCCCACTCTTCCTCGGAGTGATGTTTGTCTAGTTCGGAGGGCTTGGGACCGGAGCAGCCCCATGTTACATGATATGTTGTTGGAATTCCGCCACCTCAGGGGCAGATGCTGTCACATCTGTCTGGGAAGATGATGTGGTACTTGTGTAGGTTAGGAAAGGTGTTCGTCTGTAGTTGTCGCCATTCCCTCGCCTCTGCCGCCGTTAGCTTACGGTGTGGTGGGGGATAGACTTGTCTTTGTGTTCGGAGAAGGAGGAGGCGCTCGCCGTACGTAGAGGGGAGAGGGGTGAGGTCGGGGAGGTTAGTCACTCGGTTAGTATATCCTCGAGCTAGACTGTCCGCGGCCTCGTTTCCCTCGAGCCCCTCGTGCCCAGGAGTCCAAGTGATTTGGTGCTTGCATGTGGAATTTTGAACTTGTGGGGTAGTCAGAATGGGAGCGACGGAGTGTGGAAGTCTGCCAGAGAGGAAGAGGCGACACGCGGACTGGGAGTCGGTAATAATTTTTAACTGATTTCCCGTAGCATCGCCGTGCTGGATTGCGAGGGCAATTGCAGCAGTTTCTGCTACTGTGGGAGAGCAGTTTCGTAGGGAGGCGCTGGCGATTTCCTTGAAATTGGTGTCCAAGACGACCGCCACCGCGTTTGTTGAATCGGGGTACATGGCTGCGTCGACGTATACAGCATTTTGTGCCTGTCGATGTGTGCGGCGCAGATAGTCCACTCGCGCCTTTCGTCGTTCCTTTTGTGAGTCTGAGTGCATGTTCTTCGGGAGTGGAGCTACATACACGCGAGTTCGCAGAGTTGAGGGTAGGTCTCGGTTGTCCTGGACGGCGCGTATGTCAGCCGGGGAACCCACTCTTTCCAAGATTGCGCGTCCAGCTTTGGTGGTGAGGAGGCGTTCCTTTTGCGATGCTAGGACGGTTTCTCGAATTTCGTCTATTGTGTTGGTCAGTCCCAGGTCCTCGAGGTGGCAGTTGGCCGTGTACATCGGGAGGCCTAACGCATGTTTGTAGGCGGTACGGATGATGGCATCTGCTTTGTCTCGCTCATTCCCCAGAAGTGGTAGGAATGGGAGACCGTATGACAGGCGGCTCATAACCAGAGCCTGTATCAGTCGAATTGTATTCTCCTCTCTCATGCCTTTTCGGTTGCGGGTGATGCGCCGAATCATGCGGGAGATCTGGAGGGCAGTTGTCCGGAGATGCTGTAACGTGTGGTTGGCTTTCCTGTCGCTCTGAATCCAAAGGCCCAGGATGCGGATAAGAGGGACTTCCTTTATTCTCGTGCCTTCGAGGTAAACCTCGATGTCGCCAGGAGATTTGTAGGCATAGCCCTGAATGCGGATAATTTCGGATTTTTCGGGTGCGCAGCGGAGGCCGCAATTTGCTGCTTGTCTTTCTACGCAATTGACTGCCTCTTGTAGGGTGTTTTCTTTGTCGGCAAGCGAACCCCAGGTGGACCAGATGGTAATATCATCAGCGTAGATAGTATAGCCGATGCCGTCAATAGCCTCGAGTGCTTTTGCCATGCCGATCATAGCTATATTGAAGAGGAGAGGAGAAATGATAGAGCCTTGGGGAGTGCCTTTGTTGGGTGTCTGCTCTGTGCCGGAGCGGACATCTCCCATGCCAATCGTGGCCGTGCGGTTGCTGAGAAAGTTTTTGATGTAGTTGAAGGTCTTGGGTCCGCAGTCGAGGGCGTTGAGCTCTTTCAAGATGGCGTCGTGAGAAACGTTGTCAAAAGCGCCTTTCAGATCAAGTGCCATAATTAGGTGCTCGCCGCCTCTCGGGATGTTACTGAGTACTTCTTCCTTGGGAAGGAGGAAAGCGTCTTGCGTAGAAAGGCCTTTCCTGAAGCCGATCATAGTGGGTGGAAAGAGGTTGTTGTCCTCTATGTAGTTTTGGAGGCGGGTCTGGATAACGCACTCGTATAGTTTGCCCAGGCAAGAGGTGAGGGAGATGGGTCGTAATGCTTCCAGGCGTGGTGGTATGCCTGGTTTTGGGATAGTCACGATTTCGGAGTGTTTCCACTCTGCAGGGAGTTCTCCCGCCTCCCATAGGGAGTCATTTATTTAGGTAGTGAGGACCTCGATCTACGACTTGCCCAGGTTTCGAATCATCCCATTTGCGATCTTGTCCGCGCCAGCTGCCGTGTTGCGTGTGGCAGATAGAGCCGCGGCGTAAACCTCGGCAGTGGTGATGGGGGCGTCTAGCCTCTCATTTGGGCCTACCGTGTACGAGATTGTGCTCGGAGGATGGGGGGCGCCGATGTATTTGGTTTTGAGGGCGGTGAGGAGGGCCGCGTCGTCTCCGGGGTACAGATGGGCGATTTTCTTTAGTGTACGGTTAGTGGCAGACCGCGATGTTTGCGGATCGACGAGGCTGCGGAGGATCGCCCAGGTGCGGGAGGTCCCCAGCGTGCCGCGTAGTGACTCGCAAAATTCCTGCCAATTCTGTTGAGTGAGGTGTTGTGCATACTCTTGTGCTTCTGCCGTGATCTGTGATATGCGGAGTCTGAAGGGACGATTGAGGCGTTGGCGTTTCCATCTGCGAACCAGAGTCGTCGGGTCTGCCACAACTTCAGAAGGTGACGATCGACCGCCGGATTATCGGGTGTGCATTGTACTTCGGTGGTGGCCTCCTTGTGTGCTTTCCGAATCTGTTCACTCCATTCACTGATTGATTGAATGGGGTCTTCCGGAACGGGCTGAGCACGGTATTTAGTCCAGTCCGTGAATTTGGCTGTTGCCAGGGTGCGACGAATGTTTGCGGAGGTGATAGACGTGCTTACGATGTAGTGGTCGCTACCGAAGCTCTCTCCGAGATTTGTCCACGTAGCGTTATGGATGTTCTTGACGATTGTAAGGTCAGGGCATGAATCGCGCGTGACGTTGTTTCCTTCGTGGGTTGGGTATAAAGGATCAGTAAGTATTTCCAGGCCCAGGGCATCCCGAGCTCGTACCCCGCTCAGACCGCGAAGCGAGTTCGTTTTGTAGCCCCATTCTCTGTGGGGGGCGTTAAAGTCACCGAGTGCGATAAGCTGATGCGAAACAGCTAGCTGATCTGCCTCTTGAAGTATGTCAGAGAAATCGGCCTGGTTGCTCGTGGGGGGTGATACACGTTCAGAACGAAGGTGCTCTTGCGGCCCCTCTTGTTGGGAATTGCCTCGATCATGTTGTAGTTGATCTCCTGTTCTCTCAAGGAGCGTTCGACCACCGTTATGACCTTAGAAACAAGGGTGGCAACTTTTGGCGAGCTCGCGTTGTGGACTGTGTAATATCCTGGGAGAGTCGGCGCCGGGTCGGCTCCTACCTCTTGCAGGCAGATTATATCGGGTCGAATGGGGGTGACATTGATGCATTGTTTCAAGAGGCTTTGTTTTCTCCTGAAACTTCGGCAACTCCATTGCCAGATCTCTAGGCGGTCAGGAGTGCCTGATTTAGAGAGCGGAGCCATCCTGGTGGCTGGTAAAGCTCCCGACAGATTCGTTGTCGATACTCATAGCGACCGCCGCGGTCGCGGACCGGTAGGGTTTTGCTCGAGGGTTGTCAGAGCTGGTAACACGTTTTGTGATGACCCCCATAATGCGCAGGTCCACACGGGACGGAGAGGCAAAGAGACACCGTATGGCTCAGTTTAAACAAACAGGTATATTCAATAATTACACATGATTAAGGTTATACATCAGAGGCTGGGGCGTCCGAGCTTACGTGCCGACGACTTCATGGGGGCGATGGAGTGGCTCCGGAGTTGGGCTCGAGCGGTTGCTGGCAGAAGCTGCACGCCGTCGGGCTTCGGCGCTGAAGGCCCTCTTGGCGAACGATGTCGTCCTGAGCGTCTATGCAGTAGAATTTCAATAGTCGTCCGTTTCTTCGAGGATGGTTCACAAACCCTTCCTCTAGTGTCGTTCGGCTTGGAAGATGAACAGGAGGCGAGCTTGTAGATGATGACAGCAGAGCATATTTTTCAACATACATATGCAGAGAGTTAAACTGGAAAAAGCAGAACTGAATTTACAAAAGAACAAACTTTGCACTACTTTACTCATCGACCGGGCAGGTTAGTGCCTAAGTAGCATCACATTACATGCTAAGCATGGAGCCCCAGCTCAGACTGGACTGCATCCGTTTACATGTGCTTTTAAGCACTTGATTAACAAAGGACTAAGGGCGGTCATTTCCAGTGGCCCGCCCAAAGCATCAATTCTCCAATCCAAAATAACATGCGAGATGGGGACCACCCCTTGGGTTGGGCTTAGCCTCGAACCCAGAGTCTGTTAACAATACAAACTAAATAAACAACAAAAACGCCACCACTCTCTCTCAAGTGAGAGTATACACAGGCTCTCTCTTCGGAGCTAATTCACTAGCGCCTGTCTTTCCACATTCTTGGCGAGTACTGCCTGTCCGCCATGACAGGTGTCCGTCGCGGCCCTTCTGGGAAGCTGTGGGTGCCTTCCCGGCGATAGCCCACGACAAAGGGGGGGGGGAGGGAAAGAATGTTGTCCCAGTGGCCCGGAAATTGGGGAGGATAAAGCCTGTTTCCCCGGGGCGGCGGCGGGTCCGGTTTTTCTGGTCGTCACTCAAAGAGCATGGCTGGGTAATTGATGATGCCGCTGTCACGGGTCTCCGTCTACGCCGCGCCGTCGAACGTGGATCCTCGTAGCATACACGGAATGTCACACTCGCTCACCCTCCAGAAGAATGTTCTCCGAACATTTGAGTCCACGCAGCTCCCCTTGTCTTTCTGAATCGCCTCGCACAGTGCGTCCGACAAAACACTTTTCGCTGCACTCAACACCACTGCACAACACCATATGCCTCCGCTGTCAATACTGGCGTCTCCAGGGGCAGCACTGATCTTCTTTTACAGATAAACATGAAACTCAGCACCCAAGCCTCTCCTTTCTAGTCCAAACTGGACGAAATAAATTTACCACAGTTACAAAGGAGCTCCCACTTCTAGCACGATCACGGCACAGACAAAAATATAGATACCGAAAGGAAGTAGGGCAGGTTCTGCATGCGCTCCGCATGCTCTCCTGTGAAGGTGTTACTTAATGACAGAAAGGTTTAACTACCAACTCCGATAACTTAACACATAAGCACATAGCAATGTTATGAGCTGTGGCATTACACAATTCTAACCAGTTCAAAACTCCGCTCTGTTTACGCCATTAGTCCGACTTAGCTTTCCGATTTCGCAGCGGATATCGGCCTTCATGAGTCATACTAAGTAAGTCTGTGCCCCTTTGTCTGCTTTGGGACTCGCGAGGGCTCGTGGCAGGAGCCTCTCCTGGCGTTATCTGCGCGGCAACCTCGCGCGCTTCTTCTTCTAGCAATGCATGAAGTAAATCCGGTGGCTTTCCGGCCGTCACCTCGGGCGCCTGCCGAACAAATGCAGGAGAGGGCGTTTCTTGCGAACTATCTGCGCGCTCCGCTTCACTTCTGTCCCCATCAAAATCCGCGCTTTCCCTTTCCTCATTTCGTGAATACTGAACCGGTGCCGACTTGAGGCGATTTGCGTGTATCCTTATCAAGCGCCGGTTCACGTCTCGGACTCTGAAGTTTACCGGAGAAAGCTTCTCAACAACCTCGCACGGTCCTCTCCACTTCGTCTGGAACTTACGAGCTAGCCCAATCTGCCTTTGGCAGTTTTCAATGTACACGCTGTCCCCCACACTAAACGGCGCGTCTCTAGCACTGCGATCGTGCACCTCCTTCCTGCGCTTCGCCGCTTTCTTTAAGGACTCCTTTGCGATGTCCCTCGCCACTTGCAAGCGCGATTCTAGCTCAACCTTATAGTCGTCCAGTGAAGCGTATGGGACACGACGGGGGCCCTCTGGCACTTCACTAGGCTGGTCCGGGTCTCGGCCGTAGAGAAGAAAGAATGGCGATTCGCCCGTGCTCTCGTGTGCTGCGGAATTGTAGGCAAACATTGCATACGGGAGCCACAAGTCCCAGTCCCGCTGGTCGCGCGAAACAAAATGCGACAGGAACCCGGCCACGGTTTGGTTCAGTCGCTCCACCGCGCCATTGCAAGCCGGATGGTACGGTGTTGTCTGCTTCTTAGCGATCTTAAGCGGCTCGCAAACTCTCCTCATTAGCTGCGACACGAAGTTCGTTCCCCGATCTGTCAAGAGTTGCCTCGGGGGTCCATGTCGGAGCACGATCTGTTCGACAAATGCTCTTGCAACCGTGTCTGCCTTCTGATCTGGGAGTGCTACCGCTTCCGCGTATTTTGAAAGGTGATCGACAAATACTAAAATGTACTTGTTTCCGGAAGTGGTCGTGGGCAATGGGCCCATTATGTCCATACCTGTCCGCTCGAAGGGAGCCGAAACCACAGGGAACGGCTGAATTGGAGCTGGTCTTCGTCCCTTGGGTGTTTTTCTTTCGAGACAGGAATGACACTTCGCACAGTAGTCTCTAACATCCTGTCGCATGCCACTCCAAAAGTACAAACGCTCCACATGCCTGCGTGTCTTCGCTACGCCAAAATGACCGGCGCATGGCGCATCGTGAAACGCGCGAAGAACCCTTTCTGTCCACGACCGAGGTATGACGACTCTCTCCCAAGCGGTTTTCTCTGGTCTCCCTTTCCTGGTTGGCCTCGTGCGCCGACACAGGGTGCCGTCTTTGCCAATGAAATAACCTAGCTGTTCGGGGTGAGACGGTGCGCCCTCTAAGCTTTCGATTATTCGCTTCAGGTCAGGATCTTTGCACTGCTCTGTGCGTAATTCGGCGGGGTCGACTACGGGGACAAACTCATCTATAGCTGCCACGGCAGCTGTGCGGCTGAGTGCATCAGCATTCAGAGGTGTCTTTCCTGACTTGTGCTCAACTTCAAAGCAGTATTCCTGCAGGTGTAGATTCCATCTAGCGAGTCGCGAGCTAGGGTCCCTGACACTCATCACCCATTTCAGAGGATGGCAGTCTGTGACTAGCTTGAATTTGCGGCCGTAAAGGTAGCATCTGAAGTGCTTTACTGCCCAGACAACGGCGAGGCACTCCCTTTCCGTAGCTCCGTACTTTTGCTCTGTGGGGCTCAGCTGTCGGCTAGCAAAAGCAATGGGATGTTCTTTGCCCTCGATAACCTGAGATAGCACGGCACCAACTGCGAACTTTGACGCATCTGTGGCCATAACGAAGGGCAAACTAAAATCCGGGTGGCGCAACAGCGGTGCACTCATTAGCTTCCTTTTCAGGGCCCCAAAAGCATTCTCCGCGTTTTCGTCCCAGCGAAAGGCGACATTTTTGGCTGTTAAGGCGGTGAGCGGCTTAGCGAGCTTGGCGAACTCCTCTATGTGCCTTCGGTAGTAACCGATCAGGCCGAGAAACTGCCGGACCTGGCGGACGCTAGTCGGGGATGGAAAATCCGAGACACACCTTAGTTTCTCAGGGTCCGGTCGCACGCCGTCAGCTGAAACAACGTGCCCGAGGTATTTCACCTCGTTTTTGAGGAATTGGCACTTAGAGGGCTTCAGCTTGAGACCCGCTGCTCTTAGTCGCACCAAAACCTGCTCAATATCGCGCAAATGGTTATCAAAACTGTCACTGTATATGATAATGTCATCCATATACACGAAGCACAGCCTCCCCAGAAGACCTGCCAGGATAACATCAGCGGTTCTCTGCCAGACAGCAGGGCTGTTGGCCAGACCCATCGGCATTCTTTTCCATTCATAGTGCCCTGAGGGCGTGTTGAATGCCGTTTTCTCGGCATCTGCCGGATCCATTGCTATCTGCCAGAATCCCGCCGCCATGTCCACTACCGTGAAGTACCTGGCAGAGCCCAGCTGAGAAAGCGTCTCCTGTATATTGGGGATGGGGTATGGATCGATGCGGGTTACGGCATTTAGTTTGCGGTAGTCCACTACCAATCGATACGAGCCATCTGGCTTTTCCACCAATAGTGCTGGTGCTCCCCAGGGTGACTTTGAGTGTTCGACAATGCCGCGATCAATCAGGTCCTGCACCTGCCGCTCCATCTCCTCACGTTGGGAGTAAGGAATCCTGTACGCACGCTGGTAAACGGGCGATGAAGTGCCGGTTTCTATCCTGTGCTTTATAACGCCACAGCAGCCCAAATCCAGGTTGGACGCGGCGAATACCTCCGAGTAGTCGTTCAGCAAACCAGCCAGAGCCTCCCTCTCCCTGGATTTTACGTGAGAAAGATCGAACGACACCTTTGGAGCAGCCGAAGAACTAGCATGCTCTACAGTTGCGAGTACCGTATCGGTGGGCTCACGTTGCTCTATCGCAGAGGTGAAGAAAGCCAATGTTTTGTTCTTGGGAAGGCTCAGTGGCTGCTGGCTACAGTTAACCACCCGTAGGGGCACTCTGTGGGCGTCATTAACTGTCACGAGGCACGCGGCTGCCTTCAGGCCATTGCTGAGAGAGTCGACCGGCTCAAGCACTCCCACGGCGCCGCTCTCTACATCTGAAGGCACAAACGCGTACAAAATGTGCTCCGACCAAGGAAGGACGACCGCCTCCTCGACCAGCCGGACGGCAACCCGCGAATATACCTTCTCCAATGATCCCACTGTTTGACGGGTGTCAATATCGGTAATGCGAATCTCAGCCCCTCTCCTGTTCAAAAACGGAACTTTTGAGCCGCCCGCATTAACCTCTTCCTCAGAGACTGAGACTACTACCTTCCCTTTTCTCAAAAAATCCTGCCCTAATATACCTGACACTCCGTTTGGCAGAGACACCGTGTCCGGGCATACGTAGCAGGGGTGCTCCAATGCAATTCCGCCGAGAGAGAAGTGTAACCGGTAGAGTCCACTTATGCCAAGAGGATCCCCCGTTATGCCTACAAATTTGGTTGCCATACCACCAGACGCTTCCAACACCTCGCGGTCCCCCTTCCTTCGAAGCGTGTTAAAACTGCTCTCCTTAAGCAATGTCACCTTTGACCCCGTATCTATCAACAATTCCATACAACAACCATTTAACTTGCAACGCACAACAGGGCATGCCTCGTCGGCCACACAAACTACCACCACCTCATCATCTACTGCTCCCTCCCCACGCTCCTCAGGCTGGGGAGGACTAACTAGTTTTTTGACTCGGTATCTGGAGCCCCGCTGTAGGCTTGCTTAGGGCGTGTCTCGCCTGCTTCTCTTTGTGGCTCCCCACGGCGCACGTTTTGGCAGAACCTGGCGATGTGTCCGCGACCCTGGCAAGCGAAGCATACGATTTCTTCAAAATCTCGCATACCGCGCCTGTAGCTTTGTGGCGGTCTCCGGTTTCCAGCGAATGGGCGCTGTTGAGCGCGCGCTTCAACCTGGCATTCTACCTGCTGAGATAGCAGCTGTTCTAAGCGATCTAACCGCTCTGTCAAGAGAGCAACCTCAGGGTTGAGCACCGCTCTCTCTATGACGCGTACTCTCGCTGCGGCTGTCGTTAACGCCTCATTTTGTTCCTCATCCAATGCGGCCTCCACGGCTTGGTCGAAATTGCTCGGCTTGCGCGAGAGCACGAACCGGCGCACGGGGTCTTGCAGACCAGCCACGAACAAAGCGGTCATTTCCTCTTTAAGTATATCCTCCGCGTATTTCTTCTTAAGCTGGTCTCCTTCCTCCTCCCTGCTTAACGTATCGCGCGCTAAGCGCTGAAGCCGCGACGCAAACGTTCGCACGTCCTCCCCTACCATCTGTCCGGCGTCACGGAACCTCTGTACTCGCACGTGACGTGGTTCAGTGTCAAAATGCTCAAACGCGAGCTTCTTAAATTCCGCAAATGATTTTGTGGATTTTACTTTTTCGTCTCGCCATGCAAAATCATGAGCAGCTCCTGCCATCTTACACCTCGCCATTCCCAGCATTTGAGCATCAGACCATCCCCCCATTTTCCCAATCTCTTCTAGCATGGAAAAGAAATCGCAGATTGGAACCCCTGTCTTATCTCCCGTAAACGTCGGAATGACGCTTCCTAATGCCAGCATGCTTGCTCCGAGCGACGGCTGTGGAGTGGGAGCTCCCTCAGATACAGTCAGTTTTTTTTTCCAAGCCCTCCAGTGCCTCAAGCCTCTCAAATGGGGGTAAAAGTCCCACAATCAGTCCCGTGATTCCCTTTTGATTACAATTTTGAAGTCATGAATGTCACAGCATTCAGAGGACATTTGCTTTTGAGACCCTACTTCTGACACCAGTGTGATGACCCCCATAATGCGCAGGTCCACACGGGACGGAGAGGCAAAGAGACACCGTATGGCTCAGTTTAAACAAACAGGTATATTCAATAATTACACATGATTAAGGTTATACATCAGAGGCTGGGGCGTCCGAGCTTACGTGCCGACGACTTCATGGGGCGATGGAGTGGCTCCGGAGTTGGGCTCGAGCGGTTGCTGGCAGAAGCTGCACGCCGTCGGGCTTCGGCGCTGAAGGCCCTCTTGGCGAACGATGTCGTCCTGAGCGTCTATGCAGTAAAATTTCAATAGTCGTCCGTTTCTTCGAGGATGGTTCACAAACCCTTCCTCTAGTGTCGTTCGGCTTGGAAGATGAACAGGAGGCGAGTTTGTAGATGATGACAGCAGAGCATAATTTTTCAACATACATATGCAGAGAGTTAAACTGGAAAAAGCAGAACTGAATTTACAAAAGAACAAACTTTGCACTACTTTACTCATCGACCGGGCAGGTTAGTGCCTAAGTAGCATCACATTACATGCTAAGCATGGAGCCCCAGCTCAGACTGGACTGCATCCGTTTACATGTGCTTTTAAGCACTTGATTAACAAAGGACTAAGGGCGGTCATTTCCAGTGGCCCGCCCAAAGCATCAATTCTCCAATCCAAAATAACATGCGAGATGGGGACCACCCCTTGGGTGGGGCTTAGCCTCGAACCCAGAGTCTGTTAACAATACAAACTAAATAAACAACAAAAACGCCACCACTCTCTCTCAAGTGAGAGTATACACAGGCTCTCTCTTCGGAGCTAATTCACTAGCGCCTGTCTTTCCACATTCTTGGCGAGTACTGCCTGTCCGCCATGACAGGTGTCCGTCACGGCCCTTCTGGGAAGCTGTGGGTGCCTTCCCGGCGATAGCCCACGACAAAGGGGGGGGGGAGGGAAAGAATGTTGTCCCAGTGGCCCGGAAATTGGGGAGGATAAAGCCTGTTTCCCCGGGGCGGCGGCGGGTCCGGTTTTTCTGGTCGTCACTCAAAGAGCATGGCTGGGTAATTGATGATGCCGCTGTCACGGGTCTCCGTCTACGCCGCGCCGTCGAACGTGGATCCTCGTAGCATACACGGAATGTCACAGTTTTTTGCTAGGGGCTTTGGTGTTTATCAGTGCTTGTAGGGTGATAAATTGGGCGTCATGTGCGTCAAGGCGCACGCCTATTTGTGCGATTTGGGCTGAGAGCTGGGAGGTGAATGTTGTGAGAAGGGGGTTTATGTTGTTCATAATGTTATTCAAGAGACGTCCCTCTATTTCTTCATATGTGCTGGGGAGGGGGGTGGTTGTCGGTTGGCGAGGTGTGGGAGTGGGTGTCGCCACTGGTGGTAGCAGTGGTTTAGGGGAAGTTTCAACGTCCCAGGGCGCAGGAGGTGGGGTAGGCTGAATGTGGGGGGTGGTGAGAGGAGTGCACTTGCGGGCTAGCTCCGCTACCTGGGATCGTAGCTTGTCGATAGTGTGTGCCATTTTTGCGCAGTCTTAGCATTTGGGTGGAGTGGGTGTGTTTGAAGGAACAGTGGGAGAATTCTTAACGAGCTCTTCCCAGCTCACCTTTTTGTCCGTGGCCTTGGCTTGCCCCTGGTGTGGCTGGCTAATTTCCTTTTTTTGCTTGGGTGCAAGCAAGGGGACGAGGGGTTGACCGGTTGGTGGAGGCGGATCTCGATCTGCTCCTACTGCTGCAGCTTTGGCTGGATGACTCGTCGTCCGTGCTGAACCAGCGCGGCGTCCGAGTTCGGGCCTGCTTGTCTTTCCTGGACCGGTGTTGTTCCTTGATAGGTGGGGTGGAGGATCGGACGGATGGTGGCTTTTGCTTGAGTGGTTTGAACCTATTGGGGCACTCTTTGCTGCCGGTTTCGTGTGTTCCTCCGCACAGAGCACACTTCGGCAGGCACTGATGTCCGTCAGGAGGATTTTGGGGCGCATTTCCTGCAGGCCGCCAGGTCCGGTGTGGGGCACACATCGGAGCGATGACCCGGCTGCATGCACACATAGCAGAACTGTCGTGCTTGGCGGTACAGATGGCAACGAAACTCCGCGCTCTTGAAGTACACAACTTTGGGGGTGGTCGGGCCGTTGAAAGTGATCAGCATCGACGATGTTTTGCCCATGCGTCGTACGTCGAGTACGGTGGTCCCGCGTGAGCGGATGTATAGGCCCGTCTGAAGAGGTTCCGGTGTCACGTGGTCCGGAATTCCGTGGATTACGCCCCGTCTGTCGTGCTCTGTGAAAGGTATGTAGGCGTTCACGTCATGAGTGAGGTCTCCAAGGGACAGCGTCGTGATTTGTCGGAGTTCGTTGGCAACTTCTGCGTGCGGAGTGCTCGCTACGAGGATATTTGATCCGTAGTGGGGGCGGAAGAGGTACATTCCTTCCACCTGCAGCGGTTCTGGACAGGCGTTGCTTACTCCTTGGGCAAGATCGAGGTTTGAGAAGTTCTTTAAAGCGAGTCCTCGGCGAGGTCGACTCACGATTTTGATGTCCGTTTGTGGTAGAGGCGGGAGGTGGACTCGAAGGCCGCGTTTCTTTGGCGTAGGATGTTTGTGATTTGGTGGGGGGTCCTGGGAGTCAGTGCTGCCCTGCACTTGGCTGTTGTTTTCAGTCCGGGCTGCTTTGCGAAGCTTCCTTTCTTGATCTCTGCTCAAGGCTATCTTCCAGCCGTTGGGCAGAGGGGTAGTAGGCGGTGGCGAGGCCGGGGACGAACTGGTCGTCGGACCGTTTTCCGTTCGGTCTTGAGAGTCAGTTAAGTTCATGTCGCAATCCAAGCCTTCATTTGTTGTGGGTAGCAGAGACGCCTCCGAGCTCATTTTCAGTGCCTCGCAGCGTGGCGCGGGGCGAGGCATGGGCTGGAGGACCGCCCTTGTTGTGCTAGGCACAACGCGAGGCCTAGCGTTCCGCGCCAGGCTCGGAGCGTTAGTGTCTTTTTCGGGCAAAAGTGGTCGGAAGTGCACAGAAAATGGTGGGAATGGGTGCCGAACACCTTCACTGACCGATTATGGGTGGTATCAGTCCATTTCAGGTCGAAAATTCGCCGTCGCGGGTAAAACTCCACGGAGCCGAGATGAAGTGCGTCCGCTCACGGCGTTCATTCGTTGGCTCCTCTGACCAGTAGGAAAGTTGGCAGTTTCCTGCATTTTCTTTCCTCAGCGTAGGAGCAAAGCTTCGAGCAGAATGTTTATTTATATTTGTTTGTTCTTATTCCCCTCAACAGCAATGATAGATACCTATGAGGGCTTTTAATTAAACAGCGTAAAAAAATCGGGATCAAGCATCCCGAAAAGCAAGAGCAACGAGCGCAAGAAACCTCCCCCCCCCCCTCCTAGGAAGCAGCAGCACCACCCAGAACGCCGACAAACAGGGGAGCTGGGCGGACATTGTCTCCCAAGCGGACACTAGGGCGTGCGCGACTCTGGAGCAAAATAGAAAGCTTAAAGAAGAGAATGCTGCACCCCGTAGGCGTCTAGATGAGCATGAAAAACTCGTCAAAACAGGTCCCAATTATATCCCCCTCAACAAGCCGGTAGCCACGCGACCGGCTCAACCTACTCCGACCCAAATCGTAACCGAGTATGCGATGGATACGGACGCTAACCGCGGAACGCTGAAGAGACAAGCGTCGAAAGACATAGATGCTAACGCGAAGAGACTAGCTGAGGCATCTCCAGAGGGTGAGCCGCAGCCCAAACCAAAAGCCACCGTCACCTCTAAAGGCACTGCGCGCATAAACGAGAGGTTAGACGAACTTGAAAAAGACGACAAGGAAGCCAAAGACAATCTCTCACTAGTCGGACAGACCCTCCAACAAATCCTACAAAGCCTAACAGCACTAGACCGCCTCGCGGCTCTAGAAGCTACCGTGGAAATGCTCGTGCGGCAACTGCCACGAAGCCCCCCTCAAACAACTCAGTATGGTCCCTCGATCTCAGAAAATTAATACCTGGCAGTGCAACTGCAGGGGATACAAAAACAAACGCGGCAACCTGCAGCTTCATATTCAGCAGCTATCCGAAAAATCAGATGTCATAGCGCTACATGAAGCCAGTTACCCGTTCAAATTAACGGGTTACACTCCTTACACTCCCCAAAACACGGATCCGATAAAATGTATCTCGGTCACTGCGACTTTCGTTCAACGCAACATCGCAGGCATACATTACAAAATCGAAGACACAAAGGTCCAGCACACGCTAGTGCAAATCCCGCCGCGCAGAAAAGGGGATGGAAACGTCTACATTCTTAACATCTATAGTTCACCCAAGGACAGAACTAAAGCAACATCCGACATAATCCGTAAGGCCGTAACACTAGCAGGGAAATTCAAACTTGTAGTGGTAGGCGATTTCAACGCGCAACACCCGGCCTGGAAATACCGGATAGCGCACGTAAAAGGAACGGCGCTATGGCAGTCCATACAAGACGAGGGTATGACGATCCTTAACGACGTTAAAGCGCCTACTCGGATAGGCAACAGCGTCACCATGGACACAACCCCCGATCTTGCCCTTCATAAAAACATTATCTCAGCTATATGGACAAATACAGGCCTCACGTTAGGAAGCGACCACTACATAGTGGAAACAACCTTCCAGACGGCCCCATACAAACCTCCCCCGTTAAAAACGAGACTCGCAGATTGGGACCGCTTCCGCAGAATTAGGGATAAAACCGCTCCGAAAGAAATCGGCAACCTGAACGAGTGGACCCGCGCCTTGAAGGAAGAAGTAAAAGCCACCACAGAGGACACAGAGGCGATAACCTCGCAATACACGACCGACCCCAAATTGAAACACATATGGGAAGCCCACCTGAGCTTAGAGCTGAGGTGGAAAAAACAAAAATACAATCGCGCCGACAAAAAGAGGATAACACATCTGCAAAGGAAGATATAAGCGTACGCGTTCGAGCTGGAAAGACAGCAGTGGGGACAGGTATGCGATAGCATGAACGGGAACCTGGGTAAGAAAAACACGTGGCTTCTGCTGCGACACTTACTCGACACCACACAGACCAAATCGGCTCTACGCAATAGACTTGCTCAAGTAGCACACAAATATGCAGGTAACACAGAAGAATTGATCAAACAACTCAAGGATAGATACCTAAACACCACGCAATCCACCAACCCCCTTCCCTGGTATAAGGGCGAGCCGAACCGAGAATTAGACCAGGAAGTCTGCACGGCGGAAGTATGGCAAGTCATGAGCCAACTAAACCTACATCAGCCGCAGGACCCGACGGCGTCACCAACAAAATGTTGAGAAATCTAGACCTTACATCAGTGACTGCCCTAATCAACAACCTCTGGCAGGAGGGTGAAATCCCTCAAGAATGGAAACATGCCAGAATCATCTTTATACCTAAACTAGGCAAGAAGCTAACAGCCGAAAACCTAAGACCCATCTCCCTTACATCTTGTTTAGGGAAACTAATTGAACACGTGGTTCTAAGCAGACTCCAGCGATACGCGGAGGATAACGACTTCCTACCCCCCTCCATGCTAGGTTTTAGAGCCCAACTGTCCACGCAGGACGTCATGATTCAACTTAGTGAAGATGTAATCCACAAAAGCAAGAACACGAGAGCTATCCTCAGATTAGACTTAAACAAGGCCTTTGACAACGCGTCACACGAGGCCATGCTCATTAACTTATCGAGGCTAAATCCAGGATTAAGAGCCGTCAATTACATAAGATCGTTTCTGGACTAAAGGACGGCAGAGATATCGCTCGGGGGGGGGGGGGGTGATCTCGGATCCTATACGCATGGGCTGTCGGGGGAACCCGCAGGGCTCTGTACTCTCGCCTTTCTTATTTAACCTGGCCCTCGTAGAACTACCGAAGCACCTCGAGGCCATTCTAATCTCAGGCACACTTTCTATGCCGACGATATTACCCCCTGGATTACGAATGGAAAGGATGGGGAGATAGAAGAGACTTTACAAAGGGCCGTCGATACCATAGAAGCCAACGTTAAAACGGTAGGACTAGAGTGTTCTCATCTCAAATTGGAGCTCCTAACTAAGAGACATTCCGAGAGGACAGAAATCCAGCCTCCCGCCAGCCAACATAAGCATACAAGTGCAAGGAAAAGTAATTAGACAAGTGAGTTTTATCCGAATCTTTGAAATAATAATCTAAGAGAATCGCCAAAGTAACGAAATAATCGAAAAATAAAACGCATTAGTTCACCATACCATTACACTGATCCGACGCATAGCGAACAGAAGAACAGGAGCTAAGAAAAAAGATCTATGTCGGTTGGTGCCAGCCTTTGTCATCAGCAGGATGAATTACGCCCTCCCCTATCTACAGTTATACAACGCTGAGAAACTGAAAATTGAAGGACTCATAAGCAGGCCTACAAGGCAGCCCTAGGTCTACCAGTCAACACCTCCACTGAGAAGTTACTGCAACTCGGCCTACACAACACGCTAGACGAATTGACTGAGGCCCATCGTAGAACGTAAGAGTCGGACGTCGAAATGAGGAGAGACGGCCTTAATACCTACCATGAGATAACTCAGCATTATAGCCTAAAAAGGCTAACCTTCCCTGCCCCGCATAAAAGCGTAAACAAAGAACAGAAGGTATTGTGGACACAACTTGAAACAAAAACTCTCCCTAATTCAGCTTTCCTAAGTCATGTGTACCGGGATAGATTTAAGCCGGAGTGCAGCAAGTTCGGAGGCAAAGGCACCGTAGACCACATCTGGGACCGTCCGAGAGATCCCCCAGCAATATCGCTCAAGAGGCTCGCGCTCCCGGGCCCGTGGGAGACCATATTGCTCAGCTCCGACCTGGAAACCCAATTACAGGTGTTGACGAGAGCCGAAGAGGTCGCCGCCAGTCTCCACTGACGGCCACCTAACAAGTACAACTAACCCATTTATACATCAAGCCGATAATAAACGTTTTCCAATCCAATCTCGAGAGCTCGCAGAAATTCAAGCATTTTTTGACGTTTATGTCTCCTAAGAAGCTTCGAATTGCGTATGATATTTATTTACGCTGCTACTTTGCTTGCTCATGGGCAGGAAACTGAACGCAATCAGAAAAGTTTATTGCCAGAAAATTTGTATGAGAAATTATTCCGAGATGCAAAGTATGAACTAACCTGTGTGCATTCCGCTCCAAAGAAATCTGTGACATGCGGCGCCAGATAGACAGGAATACCTTAAAGGTGCACCTGTCAATTTTCAGAAATGTTTGCTCTTGTCTGGCTCCCGTGATCGCTGCGGCTCGTTGAACTTAGCTGCTACTATGATTAGCAGCATAATGCGGAACATGTTCTGCACAACGGCATGAATTGGGGTCCTAAAGCCAGCAAGTTTCGCTCTGTTGCTTTTTTTTTGTGATCACATAACAGTTTTCGCACCAAATCTCCGTGTGTGCCCAGTGTGCGCATACACCGAAATAAATAACTATGCGCCATAAATAAAAGTTCTCATTGCAGCTTCTCACACCAGCGCTGAAGAAAGAAAACGCCGAGAACGGGTAACGTTTGGATTGGTCCGATACCTCCACGCGATCCCTTCCCGTGCTCACGCGCAAACCACCACGAGCATAAGAAAAAAAGAACGAGGGACGTCACGGACGCAACGATCTGGGGGCCGTCTGGAACGTCCGGCGTCTTCGTGGCTGTCGCCTGCTGCGGACTCCTCCTCGTGCTTATGCTGTCCCTATCGACTCTGGCACTGGTCCGACCCGGCGCCCTCCCGTGGTGCCACAGCAACCGCAGCGGTCCCGCTCACTCGCACCTCAGGAATCCGGAGGCGGTCTTCGCAGCGGAAGCGCAGGACATCATGGCTCCAGAAGGAGACAGGACTGCCGAGGCGCCACGGCTGCAGAGTCCGGCCCCTCCTCAGGAGACCAGAGACCGCGGATTGTTTGTGCTGCTGCCGGCTGAGCTGTACACCAACTCGAGTCACCAGTTCTGCTTCTACCAGGTAAGCCCACGCGAAGCGTGACCTGCAGGCCAACGGCGCGATGAAAGGCGATGCCAAGAAAAAAAGAAATATGGGCAAAACTTCGCTATGGTTCCGTTAATGAAACTGCTTTGACCCTTCATTGCGCGCAAATCTCACGCGGAGGTGGCGGCTGCTTATCGCTGACTCTTTATACCTTCTCACTAGTGCAGAGCCTTCTTAGCGCGAACCTCGACCGAGATGCAAGTTTCACCTCCTTTGTTATGTCGCTCGCGCCGCTCGCCCTGCCGCGCGGCCTCTGTCGCCCACAGCGCCCGTGTGGCGGTTGCTCCTTCGTCGGGCCTCCCTTGCTTCTGGCTTTCCCTGCTTTGCCGCTTTCCCCACGGCTTGATATTCGATTCTCGATTTTTAAACGGCATTTCAGTATAGCTCCCTTTCGGTGAAGAAGGCTGATCTCTGAGCCCGTGCGTGTTTATGTCGGTGTCTGCGCCCGTCCATGTGCATTTGAGTGTGTTCTTGTCCGCAGTGCAGCACTCCTCGTGGATCGAGGCACGTTTTAGCGCACTCCACGCCGAAAAAGTGCCCCTTCCAGAGGACCGCGCGGCAAGCGCTCCTACCGGCACCTGCCCGATGGTACACTACAAAGAGAGGTGTGTGTAAAAATGGAGTACCTTGTCCTCTAGCACGCCACCTTTTGCAAAAGTGGTGTTCTAGAGGAGAGCTTGCTCTCTTTTTACTCGCCTATGGAAATTAAAAATATTGGTTTTTGAGGAAAGGAAATCGCCCAGTATTTCTCACCCCGCGGCGCACACCTGAACCGCGCTGTGCTGCTATACCTGATGCTGAGTTAATATCTGCCGCTGGTCCTTGGACACAAGATATTAAACTTATTTTTGGAATAGGCGGAGTGCTAAACGCACTCCGGCACGGGTCGGCCGGGGTTATGCACTGCTTCCGGGATCGGCCCAGGGCCTATGCGCCTATAAGCGCGCGGCGCCTTTTCTTTATATCTTTCCTCTCCTATAGTTTAACTCTCCTACTTTCAGCACACGGCAGCGAGCGTGGCTTGGCTTGAGCCAGTTGGCAGGCCAGTGCACTTACCTTTGTTCTTGGCGGCAGCAGCAGCAGCAGCAGCAGCAGCAGCAGCAGCAGCAGCAGCAGCAGCAGCAGCAGCAGCAGCAGCAGCAGCAGCAGCAGCAGCAGCAGCAGCAGCAGCAGCAGCAGCAGCAGCAGCAGCAGCAGCAGCAGCAGCAGCAGCAGCAGCAGCAGCAGCAGCAGCAGCAGCAGCAGCAGCAGCAGCAGCAGCAGCAGCAGCAGCAGCAGCAGCAGCAGCAGCAGCAGCAGCAGCAGCAGCAGCAGCAGCAGCAGCAGCAGCAGCAGCAGCAGCAGCAGCAGCAGCAGCAGCAGCAGCAGCAGCAGCAGCAGCAGCAGCAGCAGCAGCAGCAGCAGCAGCAGCAGCAGCAGCAGCAGCAGCAGCAGCAGCAGCAGCAGCAGCAGCAGCAGCAGCAGCAGCAGCAGCAGCAGCAGCAGCAGCAGCAGCAGCAGCAGCAGCAGCAGCAGCAGCAGCAGCAGCAGCAGCAGCAGCAGCAGCAGCAGCAGCAGCAGCAGCAGCAGCAGCAGCAGCAGCAGCAGCAGCAGCAGCAGCAGCAGCAGCAGCAGCAGCAGCAGCAGCAGCAGCAGCAGCAGCAGCAGCAGCAGCAGCAGCAGCAGCAGCAGCAGCAGCAGCAGCAGCAGCAGCAGCAGCAGCAGCAGCAGCAGCAGCAGCAGCAGCAGCAGCAGCAGCAGCAGCAGCAGCAGCAGCAGCAGCAGCAGCAGCAGCAGCAGCAGCAGCAGCAGCAGCAGCAGCAGCAGCAGCAGCAGCAGCAGCAGCAGCAGCAGCAGCAGCAGCAGCAGCAGCAGCAGCAGCAGCAGCAGCAGCAGCAGCAGCAGCAGCAGCAGCAGCAGCAGCAGCAGCAGCAGCAGCAGCAGCAGCAGCAGCAGCAGCAGCAGCAGCAGCAGCAGCAGCAGCAGCAGCAGCAGCAGCAGCAGCAGCAGCAGCAGCAGCAGCAGCAGCAGCAGCAGCAGCAGCAGCAGCAGCAGCAGCAGCAGCAGCAGCAGCAGCAGCAGCAGCAGCAGCAGCAGCAGCAGCAGCAGCAGCAGCAGCAGCAGCAGCAGCAGCAGCAGCAGCAGCAGCAGCAGCAGCAGCAGCAGCAGCAGCAGCAGCAGCAGCAGCAGCAGCAGCAGCAGCAGCAGCAGCAGCAGCAGCAGCAGCAGCAGCAGCAGCAGCAGCAGCAGCAGCAGCAGCAGCAGCAGCAGCAGCAGCAGCAGCAGCAGCAGCAGCAGCAGCAGCAGCAGCAGCAGCAGCAGCAGCAGCAGCAGCAGCAGCAGCAGCAGCAGCAGCAGCAGCAGCAGCAGCAGCAGCAGCAGCAGCAGCAGCAGCAGCAGCAGCAGCAGCAGCAGCAGCAGCAGCAGCAGCAGCAGCAGCAGCAGCAGCAGCAGCAGCAGCAGCAGCAGCAGCAGCAGCAGCAGCAGCAGCAGCAGCAGCAGCAGCAGCAGCAGCAGCAGCAGCAGCAGCAGCAGCAGCAGCAGCAGCAGCAGCAGCAGCAGCAGCAGCAGCAGCAGCAGCAGCAGCAGCAGCAGCAGCAGCAGCAGCAGCAGCAGCAGCAGCAGCAGCAGCAGCAGCAGCAGCAGCAGCAGCAGCAGCAGCAGCAGCAGCAGCAGCAGCAGCAGCAGCAGCAGCAGCAGCAGCAGCAGCAGCAGCAGCAGCAGCAGCAGCAGCAGCAGCAGCAGCAGCAGCAGCAGCAGCAGCAGCAGCAGCAGCAGCAGCAGCAGCAGCAGCAGCAGCAGCAGCAGCAGCAGCAGCAGCAGCAGCAGCAGCAGCAGCAGCAGCAGCAGCAGCAGCAGCAGCAGCAGCAGCAGCAGCAGCAGCAGCAGCAGCAGCAGCAGCAGCAGCAGCAGCAGCAGCAGCAGCAGCAGCAGCAGCAGCAGCAGCAGCAGCAGCAGCAGCAGCAGCAGCAGCAGCAGCAGCAGCAGCAGCAGCAGCAGCAGCAGCAGCAGCAGCAGCAGCAGCAGCAGCAGCAGCAGCAGCAGCAGCAGCAGCAGCAGCAGCAGCAGCAGCAGCAGCAGCAGCAGCAGCAGCAGCAGCAGCAGCAGCAGCAGCAGCAGCAGCAGCAGCAGCAGCAGCAGCAGCAGCAGCAGCAGCAGCAGCAGCAGCAGCAGCAGCAGCAGCAGCAGCAGCAGCAGCAGCAGCAGCAGCAGCAGCAGCAGCAGCAGCAGCAGCAGCAGCAGCAGCAGCAGCAGCAGCAGCAGCAGCAGCAGCAGCAGCAGCAGCAGCAGCAGCAGCAGCAGCAGCAGCAGCAGCAGCAGCAGCAGCAGCAGCAGCAGCAGCAGCAGCAGCAGCAGCAGCAGCAGCAGCAGCAGCAGCAGCAGCAGCAGCAGCAGCAGCAGCAGCAGCAGCAGCAGCAGCAGCAGCAGCAGCAGCAGCAGCAGCAGCAGCAGCAGCAGCAGCAGCAGCAGCAGCAGCAGCAGCAGCAGCAGCAGCAGCAGCAGCAGCAGCAGCAGCAGCAGCAGCAGCAGCAGCAGCAGCAGCAGCAGCAGCAGCAGCAGCAGCAGCAGCAGCAGCAGCAGCAGCAGCAGCAGCAGCAGCAGCAGCAGCAGCAGCAGCAGCAGCAGCAGCAGCAGCAGCAGCAGCAGCAGCAGCAGCAGCAGCAGCAGCAGCAGCAGCAGCAGCAGCAGCAGCAGCAGCAGCAGCAGCAGCAGCAGCAGCAGCAGCAGCAGCAGCAGCAGCAGCAGCAGCAGCAGCAGCATGCACTGACATCGCACAGCATATGGCCGCCTTTGGCGTTTAGCCTCCACATAAACGCGGCCGCCGAGGTCCGGTTCGACCCCACGTGTGGGCGTACCCGTGTTTAGATTGCACGGACCGCAGTAGCACGGAAGTGTTAGGTGCGCTGCCTATAATGGTTCATGGCGCAAGAACGGCACATCTCAGAACAGCGGAACGCAGAGTGCACAGCCGCCGGTACACTGTCCTTTTTTCTGCTGCAACCACCATGCAAGGTTTTTCGTACCATGGGGGTCAAAAATACGTTAACAGAAAAAGCTGCGAAACGAACTGCTTCTTCAGCAAGTTAATAAATGCGTGAAAATGGTTTACCTACGCCTACAAGGAGCTAATTTGTAATGTATTACCTTGCTTTGTGGCGTAATTTCTTTCTTATGGTATATAATGTTTAATGACCCAAAGCAGTACTTGGTGCTTGAGAGCTGCCCTAGAGGAGAGCTCCCTATTATTTTAACCACCTGGAGTTTAGTAAATTATTAAATTGCTTTATTAAATTCGTTCTTTGTCCATGAAACGGGTCCATGAGTACAGGTATGCAAATTACGATTTTGGGGAGCACAATAAGAATTATTCATCAGAAATGCGTGCTGGGATGGTAATGGAAAGCGTGCTGTGAAGAAGTAAAAGTCCACTTCAGCCGCGAATGTATCAGATGCCTAAGTGCAAGTACGCCATGCGGCGATGACATGGCGTTCAGTTGTGATATGCATAGTAGAGTGGTCGCTTCGATTATGGCTGACTGGAGCGAGAAAGGATGCATGCTGTAACTGAGGAGCGTGGCCATGTTGGGTACATGTGCAGGCGCTCGCCGAGCGGCCCGAGTCTGCCGGCCTGCTGTTCGGCCTGTCCATCTTCCCGTACCACCTGTGCACCAATGCTGTATTCTGCTGCGCGCACGTCAACGGCTCGTCGCTGCTCATCGGGGCGCCAGCAGAGGCGGACAAGTTCCCGCGCTATCTGCGCGGTTTGAACCCGCCCCTGCGGCCCATGATTGGCTTCAGCGGCAAGATGCCCACCTCCATGATGACAGGCTCGGACTGGATATTCCTCGGGAGTCTCCTGGTCTGCCTCAAAGTACGCCTCCTTTCAACACTTAACTGACGCCTCCACTATTGCAGTGCCAGCCACAGCCACAATGCATAATTCGCAATAGGGTCCGTTTTGGATGAATTTGTTCGTTTACTCGTCGAGACATGGCGCCACTTGAGAGGAGCGGTGTCCCAAGCCAGAGCGTGATCGGCTGGCATTGGCTGCCAAATGCTTTTTAAAACCACCATTGCACTGGTAAGAATGGAAAACAAAATTGGTTCATCTGTATCCGTTTCTCATGGTATGCCGCTAGTCAATCGAATTGCGCCATTACCATACTGAACTTGCTCATTAGGGTGAATTTGGCTGGCACTAAAATATCCAGGGAGCATTGGCTCAACTACACGAAGTGGTCCTGAAGAAGGCGTAGATGTGGATTTAAATTTTATTCAGTTTTCTCTTAATGTGTCAAGTAAAAAGCATATGTTCGACCCTTTGTGTAGCGGAAAATCAGTGACATGATCCTTTGTTGCGGCCAGTTTTGTAATCTCTGGCCAACAGGAAGAGCGTCTCTGCGGCGGATGTAAATAGTTTTCACAATATAGTGGCTTTCAAAAAGCCTCTGACTTGCGATGAACATGACAGCGGCTTGTAATGGACATGCTAACTCATCGCTGAACGTTACAAAGCTAGCAGACATTGGATGTTAGCGCTTTGTGACCATCTTCGTACTACTGTGTTGCGCTTTCTAGTCAGTAGGTGGCGTGAATTTAAATTTCATGCTCTACAATTGTGGGGAAAAAGTCTTGAACCAAAAATAACATATGAACGCACTTTTTTTCACAAATTGAAAGCTGTTACTATAACAATCAATATATTTTGAAGACCTCCTATCTGCAGGCTCCAGTTTGTTTCTTGCTATTAACGTTTTTGCGATCGTCAGAAACGTTCCCCTTCGGTTTACTATGGCAGTCTTAACTGCTTATTGCGAACAATTGAAAAACACTAGAATTGACGATTCCCTTCAATATTTACTTCAGAGTGCCTTATTATTTTCAAATGTTCAAAATTTTTGTTCAGAAGTGTTGGACATGTGATATTTTGTGTGGAACATAACCATGCATCTGAAAACACAAAATCGCATAAATATACGGCTTCCATTTTTTCACGCCCCATTCCTTCAAAACGGCCGCTGATGAAAGAACCATAGGTCAATTAGTCAATGAAAAAAACGTAAAATTGGCTGGAAGCAACTTTCGCCGCCTTAGAACCTTCATCACCCTGTGTGCCATATTTACGTCGAACGAGAGAAACTGGAGCTTACGTCCTCTTAGAAGAGTTCTGCCGGTGACGAGAAAGAATTAAGTAGGACAGGAAGTAATGTTCTGAATATGATGTAGAGTACGTAAACCCGACTACTGATTGTGAGCGCCACACGTGGGTGCGCTACCTTGCTCCTTGGAGAGTCTCATGTACCGTGCTCCTGGAAATTGGTGAACGGAGCTGAATACTTTCTTGCATTAACCTCTGCCGCTTATTGAAGGGTGTGGCTGTATGCGTCAAGCTGAAACGCTGCGGCTCGCGTGTGCTGGCAGCCTCGAGGCTACGGAGGCGCCGTGCTCCTGTGGAGAGTCTCGCTCGACACCGTGGCGGCGCGGCGCGGCTACACCGACCTCCTGGAGGGCATGGCCCACCGCTTCGAGAAGGAGCGCATTATGCTGAGCGTGCTGGTGGATACCGGGGACAGCCTCCAGCAGCGGCTCGATCTCGGCGAGCTGGAGGCGTCGGTGCCCACTGGTGCCGAGGGACCCACCGCGGCGTCGATCCTGCTGCACCCGATCGTGGGCGAGCCCCCCTTGGCGCGCACCCGGGGAGTCGAGGACGAGCGCTCAGCGCTGCTCGAGAAGAGCAGGCTTCACGACGCGCTCAAGCAGCTGCAGTCTACAATGAAGCAGGTGCGGACTTGTATTCATGGATATGCGTGGATAACCACGAGCCGCATTCGCTGTGTTGTGCGTCCCCCTTAAAACAATAATCATATAGACGCTCAGCATACTTGGGTTCTTAAAGGAGCTCTGAAAGGCCTCTAATAAATCTGTAATATGGCTAGGATGTTAAAGCACACCTCTTCACGAATACTGTCCTGCAAGGAATTTTCTAATGCGCTTTGTAGAAGCTGAGTCATCGGTAGTCAAAATTCGAATTTCCGCGTCGTCGCGCTTTTTCCTCTCCTCTCGTCACTTTTTGCACGCTTGGCGCTCCTCCGACGGCCCGTCCTCCGGGGAGAGAGCTTTCCTGACCCGCCGGAGCTACGCGACTTATAGGCCGCGGCCTTGGCAGGTGCCTGACGTCTGAAAGAATCTCACCAGTAGCCACCTCTCAACTTGGATACGTACATGCGAGCGACGGAGGAGGGTGTGAGAATGAAAAAGTCGCCGGAAAGGGCTCGCCAACTTTCGCGCGTGATTGTGGGTCCTCTGCTTTTAGAAGTGTATTAATTGGCTCAGGTTTTCATGACAACACAATGCAGTGGTTGAGAGAGTTGATGTGCTTTCCTCGAAAGGGGCTGATCGGAACGTGATAGCCGAAGAATGTAAGAATCTTCCTTCAGCACCACTACATGCAATGATACGTGCACGAATGATTCTGATGTCATTTATAAAGCGAAAGCTTTACTGGCCGCGAACTTGAGATTTCGCCGTGGTGGTGCTCCGAGGAGGCACATGACGTCACAACGCGCGCCCCGCCGCGGAGCGGAACCGGTCTGGTTGGGCCGGCGGTGGCTGGCGCATCCGGCGCGAAATAGAAACATGCTCCAAGTCTCAGCCAGTACGGTCAAAGTGCGCCGAAGCCGCCGAACGCGTCAGCGGTCAAGCGCAGTTTGATTCTTGAAGGTCTCGCTTTGGCCGACGTGAGGTCGCCGAGAAGCGCGCGCGCGCCTGTTACGCCGGAGTATAAACGCGCCTTAACAGAGCCTGCGCTTAACCGCCAACCAAGGTATTCGGTGGCGGCATCTATGGGAGCCACTGAAATCCCCCGCACATGTCACTGAATAAAAAAAATATGTGCCGAGGTTCGGAATTGAACCAGGGTCTTTCGTGTTTGAGGCAGAGACGCTACCACTCCACCACGGCGGCTCAACCTGTCATGAATAAAACGCATCTAGTGAACGCACTCTTCTGATGCAGAAGTCTCCGTGCTTTCGCTACTTATATCCTGTTCTAACCGAGGTGGACCAGGAGCTATTTTTGGTATATGTTAACATATAACCTTTGAGAGAGCCAGGCTGGTTCAAAAGCTTTCCATGCCGAAGAGATTTCTTCGACATTAGAGTTAGTGTATAGGCTTCCTACGTGAGTCAGAATTTCGTGTTTGTATTCCCTGCACCGCTTGGGACCACGTTTCTTCAAAGCATTCTGTAATGTACAGAATTCGACTTCCAAGCTTCATCTGGCACTCAATTTCTGCTTTAATTAAATAGTTTGAATGACTTTCTCACCCTTATAGGACATTTTTAGCGCGCTCATACTTAAAGTGGACATTCCCCGCACTTAGCCATTGTGTGTCCATCTGTTTGCCTGAAGAGTGCTTCTCTAAACAATTTCCATCTAGAACATGCTGGTTTATGAATTTTATAATTTTGTTTCATTGGAAGACAGCGTTTACGACTTCTGTCGTTTACAAGAGCTGACGCAATCGATTCTCCTAGCGCATGTTTCGCTAATAACTTTTTCGGGGAAGTAGTTTTGCTACCCGCTTGCTGCTGAGAAGCCGGCTCACCACACTACAGCAGTAGTTTTCAGAATATAGTAAATTTCACATGAAAAATACTAGCGGCAAATATAGAGCAGCCGCTGTAACTTCTGAGCAAGAGTGGCTCCTAATGTCTTATGGTGAATTCCAATCGCAGGCCCGGAGCGGTCTGCACGCTGTGTGACAGAGCGCCTGATTCTGGCGCAGAGCGTGCGACCTGAAATTGCGATTGGAGTACACTTGCTCTGGCCAGAGCATGCAGGCCAGGACATGTAGGGCGCCGCTAGCGCCGCTGAAAAAGAACGTCACGCAAACTTCCGGCCGGATCCGCCGATTTCGGCGGAGCAGTCCCGGCTGCTCCACGGAGCAATCTCGGCGCGGCAACCGCTCCCTGTCTACGATTGGAAGACGCGATCCATGCCTCAGATCTGCGTTTGGAATACAGTTGCTCCGAAAAGAGCAGGAAACGTTTCTCCAGAAGAGCTCCAACTCTGCGATTGGAAGTCACCATTAGTGGCGCCTTTTGCTGATAACTTGGCGGACCTATGCGCGCTCCGGCTCCTGAAGGGAGTCTACACAGTAGGTTTAGTGGACATCAGCCAGTAGCGCCATCTTGCGGCCGCACGTGTCATAACTGAACGGGAATAATTTCGTTTGTAATTGAAAAAAAAAACAAGTGAAGCCATTCGTGAAGTGATGCGTGAAGATATTGCTGCCGATGACTAGCTCTTGCAACGCGGTGTAGAGTCCGACTCTGTTCAGTGTTGAAGGGAACCCCCAAGGGGGAATATATTTGTAGTAAGGGAGGCTTTCTTCATTAGAGTCCAGCTAAGCATAACCGTTTAGCTACAAGTATAGCTTGTAAAATGCTTCCTGCGATAACACAGACTTGACACAATGTAAGAAAGATTCGAAATTCTCGCGGTTTTTTTTGTGTTGCGCCATGCAGCACGTGGTGTTAGCCGCACAAATGGGAAGCGGTTGTCCAGATTTATGCACTTGTTTTTTCCATGGACCACAGTAGTTAGCGGGTAAACGGAAAAATGTCTGATAAACTCCCACTGAGGAAACTGTACAATGCAGATTTACTCAAAGTATTTATCCTGCGTCTGCCACGGCCAAATACTGTTCCAACACCGTAGACATGTTGAAGACTAAATGGACCAGCATTCGAATAAAATTAGAGGAACGTAACTAACAACCACCGCATACGGTAGTATCAAGCGGAGTCACGCTTTGGTCCAGGGACACTGTAAATAAGAACAGTGTCAGTAAATAGAGCGTGAAGTCGTACAGTATCATAAGCGCATAAGCTGTAGGCACAGCAGCAGCCGCTTACATTCGTATATGAATTATGTATCAGAAAACGAATTCACCCCGTGTCGCACTGTACGGGTACGCGTAACGGCATATTCGAATGAAATGGCATCAGCAATGATTAATATGGGATCCTTTCCAGATTATTCTGGATGTCGCATATCCATTAGAAATGCAGCAGATGGCCCTAGAATTTGAAACGAAAGTGAAGAGTAGGTTTATTGAAGCGTTGAACCTGATTATGCCGCTCAATGTGAGGATTATTTGCATGAAGCGAAGACGTAATCCCGCTTTATTCTCATCCTAATGACGTCACTTCCTACTCCAGAAGGAGGAGCAGCCGCTGTCGCATTCGCTGGGCGCCAGTCTTCGCGGCCACTACTCTCCGGGCGGGAGCGAAGAGGCAGCCAGCAAGCTCTGCTACGTGCTCTCGTTCGCGGGAGTCACGTATAAATTCTGGGACAGCAACGTCACCGGCGTCCAGGAAGTATTGTATGGGCCAGGAGAGCCCGGTCCCAGCACCAAGGCGCCCGGCGAGCTCGCATACTATGAGATATTCAACGAGGCAAGCGCGCATATTCACTCTCCTTTGGAAGATGAGTACACGGGTTTGGGCAGCTCGCTTTCGCAAACAAGCTCACGTGTGAATGGACGTTGTGAGTATGCAGCAGTAGCAATAGCCCGCAGCACCCGCCTAAACGAAGGCATCGTCAGCGCTGCTGTTCTGAGCCCAAAATATCGGAATTTGGCTTTTAACCAAGATGAAAAAATGTGCGGACCTTAGGTGATGCAAATGATCATTGAACTGCTAAAATTTCGACAATAGCTTTAACCCGCCATATAAAACATCAGCAGTTCAAACTTGTAAATTATGACATGCTGTTCATACATGACACGTGGGAGAGTTTTGCGGATTTTTAGGCAAACATTCAGGCAGAAGTCTCAGTGCTGACGCACATGTTTTGTTAAGTAGCTGTTTCGTAAATAAAGAGGGAAGAGAGAAAATTGTTCCAGACGATACATTTTAAATAAGTACATTAATTATGAATTCTTGCTGCACTCATAATTGCGCTTTACGATAACAATATCTAACTTCGGCGTGGTAAGAGGATGTCGCGCCACCGTAGCTTCTTGGTAGCAGCGCTGTATGGGTTTATCTCATGGTTTCTAACGGTGGACCTTCGAAAGTGAAGAGGACCTAATCTCTGAAACATGCGCGAACTGCAGGTCTGGGACTCCAGCCAGGTCTTTGAGTTGGTCGTGGTGTCCAAGCAGGGCGCCAACTGGGTTTCGCACCTGACAGAGTTCATGGTGCCGCCGCTTGCGCGCTTCATGCGCGACAAGTTCAGGGCACGCTGCTTCGGCGTGTGTAACTTGTGGCACGACGAATCGCCGGCGTCTGTGGGGGCGGGCCGTACCCGCTCATGAGGAATCTCTTCGGAGTGTTCTCCGCACACCGTTAGTGCCACGGCGTGCGCGCTGAATTTTTATTATAAAGAATACGCAACGTGCAATTAGGAAGGTTGTGGCTAAAAGTGTCCGTTTCTTTCTTTGTTCCAAAAGGTTCTGGCTGTGCTGACCGAAGGCCGTAGACCATGTGGCATGTAGGATGTGCGCAGGAGCACGCGCCTTTCACTGGCCATGCATTATGCGTGTTTGTGGCCTCGATTAACTGAACGCCACACAGCGCCTTCAACTGATGCTGGCACGAATGCAAACCTCTGCCTCTTAAAATGCTAAGAAAAGAGAAATATCTGTTTCGCTCAATGAGATCCTGTTAAGCACGCTTGACTTAAGTTCTCGCTTAGCTGCGTGGAATTCCATTCTCTCAAGAGCACAACACAGTAAAGGCGCCCCTCTGCATTCTACATAACTTTTTTCTATGCAGCGCCTTAGTATCAGATGTAAATGATAACACACACATTGCTGCTCCATAGATGCGGAGGTCTGTGTCCTGCGGTAATTTTAATGGAATAGCATTAGGAGTGGCATGAAGGTGGTGGTGGTGGTGGTGAAAACTTCTATTGTCCGTAAGTGGGTGACACCGGAGCTCCGGTGCCGCTCGCAGGCGTCCAGGGAGCCCGATGTCACCCTGAGGGGCAGGGGTTAGTACACGAAGCGGTTTGCCGCTTCGGCTGCCAGACGGACAATGTTGGCCTGTGTCGTCGGGTCTTCGCTATGAAGCGCGGTCTCCCGCTTCTTCGTCCTTAAATAAAATCCCTTAATTTAATATCCCGGGGAGTCGCTGCACTCTCATAGGATATGTCTTAGAGTTCCTAAGTTATTACAAAATCTGCAGAGTTGGTCCTCCGGATTTCCTGTTTGCGTGAGGTATTGCCATCTTGGAGACGTGTGGCTCTTGGCTTGCAGGCGGCGCCAGGTGACTGCCTCTGCGGACGTGACGGACCTATCCGGGAATGGATATTTCCGCCGTCCTAACCTGTAGTGCTGTATGATCTCGTGGGAGGTCGTGAGCGTCTCGACCTTAAAGTTAGGTTGAGGCCGCCGTCCCTCCCGGATAATGAGCGCTCGGACGAGGGCGTTGGCGGCTTCGTTTCCTGGTACGTTGGAGTGGGCGGGGGCCCAGGTTAGGGTGATCCCTCTGTCTATGTTGCCTTTCGATAATATGCTGAACGCGTAGTGTGAAGTGTGAAAGTTTGCCTTTGCAGAAATTTTGTTACTGCCGATTTGCTGTCGCTAATGATCACCCTCGCGTCCGTACTAACGCACCCCAGGGAGATCGCCGCTTACTCTGCTGCTGTGACGTCTACTCCGCTCGTATATATCGTGCTCTGTTCTGTTCCGAACCCGTAGACTACCACTGAAACGGAGCTTCCGTCTCCATCAAGGGCGGCGTCTTTGAAGGCAACCGTCTCGGGTGGCATTCTGCTTAGCTTTGCTGCCAAGTGTTTGGCTCTGTGCTGGCGTCGTTCCTGGTTGTGTTGTGTGTGCATATTCTTAGGTATCTGTGTGACCGTGAGCGCTTTCCTGATTTTGGACTCAATGTGGAACGTCTGGTATTTGGTTCCTCTGTTCTCTTGTAGTCCTACCCAGTTTAAAATTTGCTGTCGTGTGTCGGTTAGACTTAGGCGTTCGAGTTGTGCAGTTCTCGTTGCTTCCACTAACTCCACCCACGTGTTACGCACCCCCATTCCCTCTAGTGCCTCGGTTGAGGTCGAGATTGGGAGTCCCAGTGCTCGTTTCGCGCATTTCCTTATTATTGCGTCTCACTTGTTCTTGCTGCTTTTTTGATGTCAAGGCATGGGGTTGAGCAGCAGATCGTACTCAAGATGGACTGGACTAGCCACAGTGTTTTTCTTCTTCAGCCCTCTGCTCCTGGCCGAGATTCTTCTAATAATGCTTACCACTTGGTTTGCATGCGCGTCTAGCTTACCTATAGTCGTGGGGTTGTTTCCTGTTTTGCTTATGAGCGTGCCCAGAATTCGGATCTCATCTACTTGCGGAATTTGTTTCCCGTCTAAGTAAGGCGGGAGCTGTCTAGCGCCGGCGTCCACCGCGTCGGCGTTTGTGTACAAAAGCACGACAACATGTGGTAAGTACAGAGGGTACCCCCCTTTTTCACTTACAGGGAGAGTAGCGCGCGGCCTCAATAATGACTCGGACGAATGTATAAAAAGCGATAAGAGAAATGAAAGAAGAAAACATGTAAGAATGCACTCTGAATATAAAATCAGATTCATGGTCACAAAAAAATTTGAATCGGATTACACAGGGAAGCGAAAAAACCTAGAAACCAGCAATTCGATTGATGCGGTGTATATGAGATATAATCCTCCTTACATCCGCTAATTTATTTCAGTTCTGATACTGTTTCGATTCTGATTGCATTCAGATCCTGAGTCCATTGAATTCGCTCTACAGTCTTACGGCAATCGTAATCCTCCAGTTCAGACTGCGCAACTACGAAAATGAGTCGCATTGTTAGATCACTGTGACTCCTCATATTACGACTGTTGCAGAGGCGCTGCGGTTAAGCGATGCGCCACTGCACTGGTAGATGACGGTTTCAAACAGAGCTACCGGTTGGGCTTGTAACATATTGCTCTTACCGAACGATGTGAGAAAAGCTCCTACAAGCCTCATTGTTGTATACACAGTCTGTCGGTCGGGCAGATGTATAATTTGTACGTAGGCCTGCTGTTTAATCATTTGTTTTTGCTGACTCATTTTACGTTCAGCCTCTCCTTTTCATCTCTACAAGGGGGGGGGGGGGAGAGGAAGGGGCAGATTCAGAGGGAGAGGGGGATCTTTTTTTTTATTAAGCAAATATGACCTTGGGCATAAGAGGGATATAGCTGCATGTGGAGGCCGGTGTCTGCTATGAATGCAACAACGCCCTGTATTGGGGCCCATGGGTCCAGATGCGAGTGTCCGGTCGACAGGTGGCAGGTGGAAAGAGGTATATCCTCTAAACACCACCTAGCAGGGGAGGCTTCACACAGACTCCGACGTCGCCGTGCATTATATGCGTTCTTCAGCCTCCTAATCCTAAGACATTAAAAAATGGTATCCAATGCTCTCAACATCAAGTGATCGCCCCTACATTTTTTTCTCATAGAATAGCTTTTGTTAAGATCAGTGACTGCTTAGTCGGATGGCGTGGTGCTCTGCCATGAAAGAATGTAATTACAGGCTGCATCTTAAAGAGAACGCTGGTTCACGCGCAAAAACAAATTTTGCTCGGTGTGTGTATCTAGGAGGTGGGAATATCTATAGGAAACGAGCAGAGCGATAGGAGTTGATTTCTTTTTGCTTTCGATGCCTGCGTTTAGCGGCACAACTCAAGAGGCCTCAATACAATGCGCTGCTGGTCGAAACTACTCCTGTTGCACTGCAATGCTGAGCTTGAATGAGCGCAAACAAGAAGACAGGGCTTATTTGTGGTCGTGTGAGGTGGCGCTTTAGAAGGTGTGAATCCAGAATATTCCCCTCGCGCGTAAGGGTCAAATTACAACGGTCAAACATGCTTAGCCTAAATGTGTACTTTTATTTTGTATTAAATCTCTCTCGATGCAGATTGTTTAGTGGTTAAGGCCTTGCAACGTCACATTGGGCAAAAAAAATAATGTAGAAAACTGAGAACGATAAAAGGGAGCACAGTGGCCGCGGACAAAGGACCGTTCCTTCACGCCAGAAAGAGGCTCGCAAAAACTTCCGAAAGAAGCAAAAATGGCGAGAAAAAGGCACCGAAAAGAAGTTTGGCTAATTGTACTGCGGGGTCAGGGGTCGAGTTGAGAAGAACGGCGCACTGACGGGAAGAGTCCGAGGGCTGTACGCCGTGCCCAGGCATTAACCCGCGCCCATAGTAACAATCGGCGTGTAATAACTGAACAAATGAAACAGCTAAAATATGCCTTTGGCCCATTTTTATAGCATTCGAAGAACCGCGCCATTTCTACTGAACCATCCAATGATGAGTCTCGGAAATTCACTTTTAGCTTCATCTAAAAACGTATGTTTAACAATCACAAAAAATTAAAAGCAACGTGTTAAGAACGCGTCACCACTTTGTATGATTCTTTTTTGAACAAAGACATATGCGAACTATTTGCACCGCTAACGCTTTCCGACGTCTTACCTGAATGGCGAGCACACAACGCATGTTCGAAAAGCCAGTAGCTCGCTATTTCTAACAGAAATATGAAAGCTTTTCTCGTTTCATAGCTAAAACAATTGTGGCTCCGGAATGTCGTTCATTATGGCAGTGCTTTGGAGCGCACAATTATGAGCCCACTGCGACATTTCCTACTTTTCTAGTGCCCTTCTGTCCCTTTTGCCTGTTTATTTCCTACTCAGTAAGAGGTTTCTGAAGGCTTCCTTCCTCATTTGCACAACCAATTTATTTTCGTCTTGGGGGTTCATTTTTCTTGTCTCTGCTCCAAACCGCATCGCTCGCCGATTGTATGGCAGACATATTTGGAAAAATTTTGCTATTAATTTCTTAAATCACATCGGTTTGCAGGAATTTCCTTTAGGCAGACATTACACGCGCTGCACTCAGCGTTGTTAAAACTCGTGAACGAGCCTTCGTGCTGTTCTGACTAAATATGAGCTGGTTCTACTGAACATGCACGAGTCTTGAACATCTTTCTTTGTTTGCCATGCCTTTCGTACAATTCTTCAATTTGCACTGTTCGAACACTCACCTTTTAGTTTAATTAAAAAGGGGTTCAAAATTGCACGCGACCTGGAATAAAACCGGAAAGTCGAAACTTAATTAGGTAATATACCGATTTGAAGGATAAAATACAGCTGCGCATAAAAATCGGGGGCGCGTTTGAATCGTACAACAAAGGTGGTGCTTGCTTTCGTCGTGCTGTATCTTGCTGTGCGCACAAAAAAAAAATGGCTCCAGGTGCGCCGATACTTTCCCACGCCAGAGGAAAACGATTTTTCTGGAGGGTACCCCGGTACCCCGTCCGCATCCTCCGATCTTGCAGACAGCAGGTGAGGCGAGCTGCGCGATGTCGCTGCTTTGTTTGTACCAGCTGTGTTTTGTATCCCCAGCCGTGTTATGACTTACACGAAAGTAATAACAGTATTACATTTGTAACATTCACATTTCAATCGGAACAGTGCAACACATATCACTATTTCGAGCAGCCTTTTAAATATTCTTAAACTGCAATGCCACTTCAGGTATTTTCAAATGTAACGCCATTTTGGCGAACTTAAGTAGTTCCCGAGGTCTCTAAAGCTTTATGAGAGGTGTCTTAAGAACAGTATGTGAATGAGATAGCTGTGCAGTGGTACGGAGCAAACAACAGAATACGCTCAAAGAAACAGAGGGGAGGAAGCATTTACATAATGAAAATAAACTTCAGCATTTCTGTGACAGCAAGGCTCTGTTATACTTTGTGAGGTTATTAGCACTCGATAGATGTATGAATACCGATGAAGTTTAAGAATTTAAACTTGAAGAAAATATAGTTCTCCCATTATTTCTACATGCTCTGCGGCGCCTACATTGAAAGTGTGAAAGAAGAAAATAATTCCATCATCTCCAAGCAGAACTGAAAGAAAATTCTTATAAATTAAGGAACAATAGCCTGACATGTAAGAGTCACCTTCCCGGCTCCGTTTCACTAAATTGAGTAAATGGGCAAGTACACGACACACGTAGGAGAAATTACATAAAAGTTTAGAGCAAATGGTGAATCCTTACCGAGCTTCATTAGAAAGACAGTGTGTGTTAAATAAAAGCCCCGTAAGACGTCTCTTTTAAATATCGTACAGTGATCTCTTGACCACATTAAAATAACAACGTTGTGAACCCTCCGTAGAGAATTGCTACCATTTTAAAAGCGATTTTGAAATCTCGTCAATTGAAGTAGCATAGAAATTCATAGTACTTGTCAGTGTGCGCCTCGGAGTGGAATTCCAATCTAGAAGTAGCGAAAAAGAATAATAAGCGATTAGATACTGATATTTTGGCGACTTTTCTGGTATTTCAAGGAATTCATGCCCAACATTCTTCGCAAAAATTTGGAATATTGAAAAACTGCAAGCTACTGGTATAGAAACATTGAAGGTAATGGTTCATTCTTCCATTCGGAACCATCATATTTCTTTTATAGTGCATCGATCGCTCGCATCGAGTAAATAAGACTGTCTTATAAAAACAATGGGGAAAGCTTTCGACGATAGCATCAACATTAATAGCAAAAAAAATTCAGTATTGCTGACGTGAGATCTGCGGATATATTGATTGCTGTAGTAAAATCTAACTATATCTGAAAAATTCCGCTCATAAACTCTCTCCTGTTGAAAAATACTTTTATCCAGATTTGTTAAGGATGTATTTGGCTTATTTACATCGTTTCATTGCAAGCCTGACATTGAGTGATGAAAGACTTGGCATGCAAACATTTTCTATGGGCACTCACGCCTCTGCTGCGCGCCAAACCTATTACAATGCGAATTTGGCAAACACACACAGACCCAAACTTAAACTTGTCGAAGTTTGCACCTTTGTGTGTCCGTTTTCATATCCTGTATTGGGAGTGCACAAATATTTCCAGAAGTCCAGAGAAACTCATTTGATCGTTCAGTACCTTGTGTGCTACTACGTAAATTGAAACATTACTCGAGCGTTTGCATTGTATCATGAAGAAAATGTAGCTTTATGACAGCCAGTTGCTGAAGTGTGTCTGCTAAAACGCACAGAAATTCGGAGACGACCACATTCGAACCAGTAAAGGGTATCGGGGCCTGTCTGCCAGTATTGAATAAAACACAGTAATAAAAGAGCGCCATTTACTGTTCGCGGTATGCTCATTTTCGCAAGAACTATTTCTGGTCTGCTCTTTCTTTGCACTGCTTCCGTACGGAAACAGATCCTGCTAACCGGATCGCGTCAACCAGCCGGGGTGTCAGCGAACCATCCGTGGTCCTTTAAGATAGGGGAAGTCTGCTACTTGGGCAATCGGCTGCACTCTGCTAATGTTTACTAACCCATTTCTTGCCAAGGGCATTAATTTCTTCCCACGTGGTTTTGACGTGTGCAGTTTCAGGTGGTTACTGTATGTATGCCTGTTCATTTTTTTCACTAAACTTCAGTTGCGAGTCAGCGCTGGTGATGTATCCCTTCGTGTTCTTTGTGTTCTGACAAAGTGTGCGCTGCTTTTGCCCTCATAAGCGTACCTCAGCCTTCTCTCATCAAAGCGTAGCTTGTTATAATTGCACTATGTGTTCCTTAGAACAAAAACGCGAACTGAGCAGGCTTTAGGCATTTTATATTGAATGCTATGGCGAGGATCCTCAAGAGATATGCTCTGTTTGCATGGTATTCAAAGCGATTGAGGCGAACAGGATAAAAAAAATATGATATCAATAATGCGGCACCCACATTGGAGGAATGTGTAAGCATTAACGCCTGCTCGCCCCACTTGGCTCCTCCTCTTTGCCCTTCTTTGCCTCTCTTTACTCAACTCTCCTTATACATTGCCCATTTTGAGTTTTCAAACTTGGCGCCACGCTTCGCTCCGTCCACACTTCCGGTTTTTAAAAATTGGCGCTACTTTTTCTCCGGCCCCGCTAACTTTTTGGACATTTTTGGCTCTAATTAATTAAATAATTGCCCCACATGCACCTCATGATATCCCCTGCGAAATTTTTTCATGCTCTATCTAATGCAGCCATTCTTTTCTTTAGAACTCAGTTAGTTCCAACGTTAACGTGATGACAAGCTCGTGATAACACGAAACCGCGAACATAGCCATACAATGCTTGCGTATTAATAAAATGCACCGGAAAAAATTGAAGGTGCCAGTACAAGGCATTGTGACGGGTGCACGGCAGAAATCCACTCTTCAGAGCTTCTCATCCTCTAGAAAAAGTTTCTAAGATGTGTGTCGACAAACAGTGCTACAGAATGCATGAATTTGTGCGTCTACCACGGGACAGTGGTGAGTTAGGTAAAGGGTATACACAGTTAAATTCTTCCACATGCACTGCGTATCTATCAGTTTATTCCGAAAGAGTTGGTATTCATCTGCCTTACACGTATAATAGTTTGCTTAAGAATCTAAGGGAGTAAAACGTAGGTTGAGAACACCGTCAGTAGAGAAGTGGTTGCTGGCCTTTTGGACAGACTCAGTTATGTAAAGAAGTTTTAGGGACTAGAATTTATTTCATTCTTAGGTTTTGCACATACTACATTCTCAACGGGAAATAACATTCAGAATACAGTAGTATTTCTAGAAATTTAACCAAGTGAACATTCAGTTGTCATTCATATTCACTTAGTATGTATTTGAAATATAAACTGTTGTTGATGCGTTTGTTTCATAAACAAACTAAGAGAAACGAAGACAGTGCATTATGGGTTCTTCTGCATGGTATAGGCGGAAAACACGAAGTCCGTGAGTTTATTTCTCACCGTATCTATCAGCTTCTGTTCTGAATATTAACTCACGACAGCTGGGAAATTGTATATGCAGTAGGCACAATACTAGAAGCGAATTGCATCTTTATGATTTGTAATTGGCAACAGTTTGTTCAAGTAGCTAAAGTTTTTTTTAGTTACTTGAGAAAGTGACATTCTTGGGCCACGTTTTCTTCTTCCATTTAACGCTGTTAACCTTGCAAGAATTAGAAACAACACAGAATTACCAGGACTAACATTGTAGTAATGTTAAAAGTAATAACGTAGAGTTTATAACCTGCAAAGAAAAACGATGAAAACTTCCGGGAGCCGGCCCCCGCCGCACGATCAAACATAATTGCGAGGTAAAGAAAGACGAGGGGTGTCCAGACCGCCATTAAGCCTGAGGACACCGTCATCATCACCTTCTGTTTGCTCTTCGGATTTCTAGAACAATCAGCCGAAAGGTCAAGATAAAGGGCTGCTGACTGTAAAAAGGCGAGGGTACGTTAGAAGATGAGCAAGAACAAGCAGCAGTGACCGAACAGGTGGAGTCAATTCGTTGCAGCAATAGCACGGTGCCCGTGAGTCTATATCCGCTACTACCCCTGGTAATCACCACTGCACCAGCCGCAATGGAACACACAGCAGGCGCCAGTGAGGTTCAACCCAAGGAGTCTGGCGTAACCCGAAGACCCCAGCAGGTTCGTTTCGCGCTTCCTGACGGGAGCATTGTCTGCCCTAAAAAAGGGGAGCCGGCCGATAATGCAGCCCGAACGCAGCCGGGTATCTGTGCCGTCGGCGGCAGTCGCCGCCTTCGAGAAGTCGACTGCTGTTGGTTTGGGCGCGGGACGAAACCCGACGCTCTTAACGATGTCGGTGAGTTTTCTGTTTTCTTTGAATAAAGCGTTATACATGTCTAGCTTTCCTTCCCATTGAGGAACTAGTGCCGAACGTTGCCCACCAGCAGCGAACGAAGCTGTCGGGTGCTGCCTTCTGTCCGGAACAGCAGTATATGGCTGACCTGTCAAAGCGAACACCACGTAACTCAAAGGGGATGATTTAAGCTGGTAATGTTGAGAAAACAAGATAGTCTCGAGAGATACTGCACCAGGAGGGACATTATCCTGACCGGATACTCGTCCCCATCGCTGCAAAATTTGACCTTTATATTGCTTTCGGCGCTGACGCCAACTATTTCCGACGTCCATAGAAGTCAATAAGATGTACCGAAAATTCGGAATTCTCGCTGCAATTTTGAGTGGTCAGTGCCACGCGGAATGCGCTAGCAGCCGTGGGACCTATAAGCCTTTGTACAGATTTCCTGGTCCTGTCTTAGCTTGCCTTGGCTAGAGAACAACACCACGGCAGCCAAACTGAGAACGCGCTGTTGGCTCTATGGTTTGTAAAATTTTAGGCCTATAGTGAATGCAGGTTCCTAAAAATCTGGTAAAGTAAACATGGATGTTTTCGCCGTTAATCACGCATTTAGCGCGTGAACATCAGTTTGTATTTCCCACGAGAAAGATTTTATGAGATTAATAGAACGTCTTTGCCAAAGCCCCGCTTCATTATATGATGCTCATTCGAAAGTTGACCCATGAAGTCTTACAGTTCGCAGTGCGACGGAAACATAATAGCCTTGTACAACTGCAAGTTTTTATTGTATTTTGGGAATGTCTTTGCCACATGCCAGCTTGATCATGTGATGCTCATTTGAATGCTGGCGCATGGAGTGTCAGTCTTTGCAGTGCGGAGGAAACATAATATTCTGTACAGTTGCAGCCTTCTCCGAAAGACGGTTTAAACGGTACCGCTTGGACTACGTTCCACCTCCGCCCCTGGATTGCACACGAGAGGCTTCACATGCGTCTAGCAGTGAACCTTAACATCGAAGGCTCAGTATGCACACTGGCAGCTGCATCTAAAGCACCGACAGCACCACCGCACTCTGCCTTCTGACGTCACGTAGTGGTATCACCGACGAACTTATGTGGGCTGAAAAAAGTGACTGGCCACCATTGTGAAGTGCAATGGCTGCACTGAGTTGAAATTCGTGGTATTCAAGATTTAGTACTGCGCTCAGAATTTGACATGGTGTGGGATTCAAAATGAAGACCAGCAGCGTAGTACCCATTCTGAGTAGGTTCTGTGGACAGCTCTCACTGTTGATGCCAGCTATGATTGTGCACACTTGAGTTCTTTTGCTTCCTGTGCAATACATTTTCTTTTTTTCTGAATCAGTGCATTTTATACATCATACATTGCCTTCCTCACTGCGTGCCGCCAGAGCCTATACGACGCTGCTTGAAATGTTCATTTTCAGTTAAGATTCCTCTGATGCGCTTAGTCGGAGAGGTGCGCAGTTATGTGTACGGTACACGAGCTGTAGTTGTTTTTCTTTAAGGGCAGCTCTCTTTGCTTCACGATAGGTTTTTATAGTGTTACGAGGAACTGCGCATTTGAGGCAGTTGTTTTTAACTGTGTCATAAGAGAAAAGGCGCGCCAAGGAACCAATTAACACATTTGGATCTTTCCACTTTCTCGTATAAATCAAATATTCCGTGCTACCAATGGCGAGTATTACCGCTGGCGCAAGCCCGTTGCATCCACAAACTGGGATCGAAGGTGATATATTTCGAAAAAAGTTAACAGAAATGGTTTGTTGCGTGGTCGACTATACTTCATTTATTACAGACGGCTTTCCTTGTTAAAATGCCAATAATATAATTCTCAGCGCAGAATCGGCCCTATGTTTATGGGTGTCGTCATCGAATTAAAGCTGGACTGGTAACAAAATTTCGTACACATCGAGACCAAATTAGTTCCTCATTCACTCACTAAAGTGTGTTACTTCAGACAAGCGATTTAATAAGCAGAAGAACGAAAACATTTTGAAACCACAGATTTATTTCGAAGTGTCCACGTGTAGAGGCCCTTATTTCTATTAGACTGCTGAAGTTTTTGGGCACAACCAAAAACTGCCAGTTCTCTCAACTAAAAACGCATATGACGTCTATTATGAACTTACCCAAGAATTTTTTCATTTCGTGCTTGGTTTACGGATATTTTCAGTTAAATGCCACTGTGGTTAAGACGATGTTGTTTAACATCTGTATTGCACTTACTCAAAATTATATTGATCGCCATACTTGGTTTACGGTGAATTGCCGATGACGCTGTTGTGCAATACCAGTCGTGTCCTTTACTTTCCTCGGGACACATAAAGCTGACGGCACCGATGAAGAAGGCAAGAATGGGATGACTATGGTTATAATGAAAATGTGGCGTGCCAAAGCGTGAAGACCGAGGCCACATTAATTTACTGGAGAAAGTCCTTGCAGACGAAACAGCGTCGAAATGCTCCGGCTGCACTACCGAGTCCCGGAGGGCTTTCAACCGCTCGAGACGCGGTGGCGCTTTGTATTCGATGCGCTTGCCACCGCGTACCCTGAACGCCGTGCGGGTCTATGCAGTTAAGTCTAGCCATATGAAGCGCACGATGTAGACTATTTTCTGGTGGTACTTGACCACCACGCTTGAAGCAGATGCACTGCACCAATTCTGTAAGGGGTTTTAACCAATGCAGAACACAAGTTTAATCACTTGGAATGGTGCAGCGAGACCTGTCCTTATGCTTCGAGGAAGTTGAGCGACTGATACCAGGTGGACACAGACTGTTCGGGTAGAGTGATAAGTTTCATAAAACGGGCTTGTTCCAGGCCTGCTTTACGAATGACATCAGTAACTAGGCTCCAAGGATGATATAATATCACTTAAGAGGCGAGCACTACTGGAAAAATTGAAGGTAAGGATTTTATTACCAACCAGACGGCGCCATGGTCTTGGCGAAATGCTTGTGGTACCGAGAAAAGTATAACCCGTTCATGGACCGTGCACTGTGTGCCAGGCGCTGAAATGCGTAGCGGCGAAGTAAAAACATGCGTTTATGTGAAAAAGCTGTCATACTCCGTCTTACATCTGGGGCGCTTCAAAATCAATCATCCCGGCAACTAAGCTCGAGTTTTTGCGAACGCGATGATTGTGGATCACATGGCGACGACTGCTCATGGATGCGGGCTGTCTTTACAGTGGCTTTTCAGCTCCAACGCAGAAGGTGCCGACGACATGCGCCCAGATATCACGCCTGGACGTGGTTTTTCCCTTTCCAAGCGTTGAAATGTGACGGTGTATGATGTACCCAGTACGAACTCGTTGACGAAAAGATTTATGACCTCTTTCACAGCCTTTATAAAGAGGTTTAATGCCAAACTTTCTGCCTTTTAGTCGCGCAGTGGAGCCCATACGGCATTCTGAGGATTATATATCTTGAGAAGTAGAACAGGCGATTTCTCCTCGCCTAACAGAAGTTTAGAGCTTGCGGGCGGCCACAACCACCCAGTGCATGGCTAAGAGGCAAGCAGAAGTGCATGGATTCTGCCAGCGGTGCACCCTCTCGCCTTACGATTGCTTTTTATAGCCTCTAGTATGAAAGCTACTGCTACCGTTCAATTTAAGCACTGGTATTAGCAAAGCGGGAAATGGGAGGTTTGCTCTCAAAATCAACGACGGAATATTGCCAAATATACGAGTAAATATTTTGCCGTTTTTTAGTATTGACAGACTTTTCTGTAGTATGATGGTACTTTTCTGTAGAGATGTCGCTACGACTAGGGAGAGCAAGATTTTGCACAAAATTCTGTTGTTACTACAAAAACTCCTTTACTTCTAGTTCATAGGCCGAAATACTACTAGAAGTTGTTACCACACGAGAATACTTTCTTTGGTGTTTTTCAGTGCGACTGGAAACTTTTCATGCATTTTAATTTCTATAGTGGATATCTGTTAATAATGTATCTATTCTCGCTCAATTCCGTTAAATAAAGCATGATGTAGCCGCTTTTAGTGCACTCGTATTAACAGCACGGAATACAGCTTACCAAATACCAGCAGAAGCAGAGAATCTTCTTTAAATTGAGAAATATTCTCTAAAGGTACTGTACTATCAACTTGTAGAATGTACTTTCGGAGCTTCCATGTGAAATTACCCAGCAAAAACTACCCGTTGCCTGGTGTATCGTAATACTAACCGTGCTGGTGGCTTCTGAAGCATTATTTTAAAAGGCGCAGGGTGTCGTGTACATCTCGCGGGGCCATCACACAGCTCCCTGGATGAATTGGTAGACGACAATCACGTATGTCGAAACCGTTGCGAACACTCCAAGCACCATGCCGCGCTGGACGTGGAAGCAACCCCAGCCAGAGAGCGCTACGGGTGCCGACTGCGCAGCCTCGGCCAGCGCTTGCGCCCCGGGTACGCCAGAGGAGGCCAGCCAGAGGGCGCCGCGGTGAGAGTCCCGCACCAGTCGCGCGGGCTCCGACAGTGCCAGAGTGAGCGCCACGAAGGCTGCCACGTTGGCGAGCAGGTCGGCCAGCATGTACAGGTAGTCGGAGGTGCTGGCCGAGCCGAGGCCCACCAGGATGCCGGGCACGCTGAGCACCAAATTACCGACAGCGTTCAGGTACCAGCAGAAGACTACGGGACTGCCCAGCAGGTCGAAACGCCGCAGCAGCTCGGTGAGCAAGAGCAGGCGCCAGCGCAGGCCCTTCATCTGCAGTCGAAAGAGTGGTCCCCTGATTTTAGGTGCGCCTGGAACCACCTGGCTGAGCTAGGACAGCCCGTACGCAGTAGAGCCACAAAACGAACATCAAAGCGGGACTCCGGCTTCCTTGTTAGCTTTGCAGGGTGTGTGGGCTGCTTTAGCGGGAAATACTCAATGAGTGGAAATTATCGTGCTATCACGAACACTTCAGAGAAGAATAAAGAATTTCTGCAAAGATATGCACCTTAGAAATCAGAGCAAACACATAATTGCCCCCCCCCCCCCCCCCCCCTATACAAGCCGGTGGCGTCTGATCCCGGTTAGGGTTGGTAGCTCCGGAAACTGAATGCTTAGCGCGCCTGCCAAGAGTTTCTTATGCCTCTTCTCACTACTGTGTTTTGTAAAATTGTCATCAGTATTTCTCAGCCAGCATATAACCATATGGCGCAAAACATAAGTCAGCATTTTCGTTTCACAGGCTGCATCCAGATAGGGCTCGAAGCATCTATATTGTAGGCATATACAGCATACAGATCGAAAGCACTTGACTGGCTTACCAATTCTTGTCCCTACGAAAGCCATTAATAGTATTATAGAACAGTTTCCTGAAGTTCATCACCGGGCTTAATTTATTTACCGACTACAATGTGGATACATAAGGGGGTAATTTGAAGCGTACCATGCAAATGGGTTGGTAAAAATTTCTCGATTAAAGCGGACATTACTCTCATCCTAAAGATATCCTTACTTCTATTCTGTTCTTCTCTGTGCTACTAGATATTGTTTGTCGGTGAAGTTATCCTAAAGCTGGCAGCCAGTTTTAAATGCCTGCAAAGATTCGCGCGAGCAGTTTTAACCTAAATTCACCGTGAATTTATCTGAAACGTTTGTGGAAAATAACAGCTTCAAATCATTTTGCGGCTGATTTCCGGCCAGACGTATTGGCATTAAAATAGGCTTCTCCTCAAACCTCCGGCAGCTTTCCGAAAGCCGAAGCAAGCAAGAGTACCTGCGCTGCTGTTGCCCTCCCGGGCTCTGCGTTTGCCACTCCGTCCGCGAACTCGGCAGCAAGCGCCCGCAGGTAGATGGCCACACAGACGTGGAAGCCCAGCAACACCGTCAACGAGTTGGTCATGATGGCATACGCTGTGGTGTCCAGCGAGGAGAAAGCGTAGCCCAGAGACCTAGGTATGGTGCCGTTGGTGACGTCCCCCTTGTACAGGTAGTAGTCGAAATAGCGCTGCAGGTTCCCGAATTCCGCGTACAGCGTGGCTGCCCATAGACCCGCGAAGCTCAACACGGTGAAGGCCACTGTCGCTACGCAGAAGTGCCGCACCTGCATTGGGTGTGCGTATTCTGCTGGGTGCATGGCGCCGCTTCCGATTTGACTGTTATTGTCCTAAAGTGTCCACTGCTAGGACGGCTATCAAAGCGCTCCTCTTACATTTAAGCGACACAGGTTTGAGCGTCAATGTGAGGACTAACTGTGAGCGTCCAGTGTTAGTCACATACTGATGGACAACATAGAAACGATCCATACAGCCAACTGATCTTTCATATTTTTTCTCTGTCTCTCCCTCTATACGGTTCCCCGCGTGTGGTGTTCGAAACTGGGCATTGCCTTGTTAGTTTGCTTTCCCTTCCTTTCTTTGTCTCTCTCAGTATTTTATAGCCTGGCTGAAAGCTTTCTTTTGAGGGTCCATAAAGCAGCAGCCCATTGTCTCATGCTCTATATACCTACTGTATTGCTTTTTTTGCTCACTGTTTTGGTCTTGTAGCTAGCTAGCACACTGAATGTAATATTTCTGCTAGTAGTGGTTCCGATTCGCTGAGCATTTCAGGTACATGTTTTAGCAGCTGTCTAAACGCTGGAAGCAGTGTTTTGTAGGTCACACGCGAGCAGTAGTACAGCGAGTGCCGCGCGGGTCTTTTGGCATGCGCTGCATTTTGCGTGCATGCAAGGCATTGTTTAGATTTTCGAGCTTGTCTTGCTTGAACGGCAAAATATCACTTTAGAGCACGTATGCCATTCCTAATAACATTGATTCTTATACGATAATTTTTCATTCCTCAAACCTGCACCTCTTATTTTTCCCCCGGAAGACGGTAGCAAACAGGAACACCATACTCATCAACCTTTCTGCCTTTCCACTTCCTCCCAAAGTGAGCACTCGGAATGATGTCCAGTGTGGTTTTTAAGCGAAGGCTGGAAATCCAATTTGTTCACATTTTTATCCTGCCTCACTCCTGCTTATGCATCTTACAAAAGGGAAAAGAGTAACAACCCTACGAGCACATGAGAGATTTTTTGACTTAGCGTGTAAGCCGTAGCTGCTATTGAAATGACGTCTTGTTTGCTGTCACCATACGAACGCAAGTGAAAAAGGTCCTTTCGTACAAACAACTTTGGCTGCTTTAAAGAAGAAAAGCTGCTTACTTGGCGAGCCCTGGCAGGCGACAGAAGCTCACGGAGGGGTCGACTGTCCTCCAGCAGAGCGATCAACTCGTCCTGCGTCATTAGGAAGTGGACTAGGGTGATGGAAGCGAACAGGTTGCGAAGCACGTAGCCGCAGTTGGCGAAGAACCCGAAGAAGCCTCCCCTATGCGTCACGTTGTACACGGTTGCCGCCGAAAAATGGAGAAGATAGCCGAACACCACAACAGGCATCGGCCACCCCCTTCTGAGTTTCCGCCGCAGAAGGTCCTTTGTGGTACACCTTGAAAGATTTCTGGCACGAACTCCGTGCAGGTCCCGAGGCAGCAGGCCGATGAGCCACAGGCTTCGCGTCATGGCACTCAGGAGGTCTGTCACGTGACCGCCCTTTTGCTGGAGTCCACGTTTGTTCTGTGTGAAATTGGAGGCTGCCTCCCAGCGCCGTTGCATGTCCATTGCCATCCCTGGAATATGCGAAGTGGCCGCTTATAATTGTTAGGATGGTAGGAGAAAATATTTTTTTCTTTGCGTGAATCTACTAGTTAAATCGCTCTCCAGTGGCTAGCGTGGACGCACGCTCTGCCATTGCTTCGCTTGGTTTTCGAAGTACTGAGACAAAAGTCGAGAAAAATGCTGTGTCCTTGTTGGATTGTTTTCTCCAACGCAAGTTCGCATGTGAAGTGGCTTCATAGAAGATTAATAAAAGAACGCGCAATTACGTGCTTCGGCGCTTCGCTATTTGCAGCTTTTAAGCCAGCCATTTGCACCCACGTGGACATGGTCGATTTGTATAGAGTTAGTCGGCGGCTTACAAATAAAAAAAACATTGCTAAAACAACAATATACACACTACCTTGCACGCTCAATACGGTTTATGGGATGATGCAAAAATAAAGATAAAAAAGTAGCAATGTCAAATTTTCCTGCATGAAAGGAACAAAAATTGAACTGACTTCAAAAAAGAGTTCAAGGATATTGGTTAGTCTATTTTCTTATATTACAGAACGCCCTGCCCTGGCCTTTTTCTTGTGGCGCTTAAAAATCGGTCATCCGGAGGAGAGCCCTCATTCCCTGCAGGAGCATAAAATCCGCCTATGCCATTAAGAAATCAGGATTTCAATGTAAATCGTCAATTTAAGCAGGCATTTTGGTTCGCGAAACAAGTAAACGCGCTCCGGATTGTCGATCGAAATAGGCCGTTAAAGCTAGAAGGCCTAGTCGACTAATGGCAAGCGTGGCTTCTGGGCGACAGAAATACAACTAATATGCTGCTTGGGATATGACCTCAGCAGGGGCGGTGAAAATATAAACAAACAAAAGTACACGCCTTGTAGAGTAGATTGTGATCTTAATAATAATAATAATTGGTTTTTTGGGGAAAGGAAATGGCGTAGTATCTGTCTCATATATCGTTGGACACCTGAACCGCGCCAGATTGTGATCTTCAAACTGCAGAAATTCACAAAATCCTCACAGCATCATCACAGGCACCATGCCAAGAGAACAAAGCTGCGCAGCATGGAGTTACCATTCACAGGGTGAATTCATTGAAGATCATGGATGTCTGTTTCGGCTGTGGATGGAGGATCAAAGGCGTATGATGACAGGCAAGAGGTTTCGTGAAGAAGGTATTGAAAGAGGGTTAATGAAATCTTTGACGTCAAGCTAGAATTATTGTTCTTTTTTAACTAAATATAATATTTGAAAAAGTCAATCGGGTATTGTTGGCTAAATGACAGCATTAAGCGTTTATTTGTGCTAATGGAGCGCACTAAAAAAACTCGGAGATGACTACATCATTTCCGATAATGGCAGTTCACCACGACCGGAAGCACACAAAACAGGAAATATATGACGTCCTACTGCAAGCGCATCGCGAAAAACAACTCTGTCGAGGCATAAAAAGAAAAAGGACCTTCGTGCCGACGTTGGACACTGCGTGATAGTTCGTGTTTTCAATCGCACGAATAAAATAAATTCACTCACATTACTTTCGTGTATGTATATGAATCCAGCACTACACATGTTTTCTGGTGGACGCATCTTCATTCTCTGGATATTAGAGTGTGTGCTAGAGCTAGGCCCTCAGTAACCCATTACTTGTCTTTTCTACTGCAGCAAAGCCCAAGAGAATGATGGTCAGGTTGCTGGCGCAACTGCCTTGCTACCGCTGCCGCAAAAGCAGCAGGCGCTACATTTTTGCATTGCTCCCGTGTGGCTGAAAGATAACTTCTTGTCCTGCGTGAGCCTGCATTATAATGCATGAACATGAGCGTCAGGGGCCGAATGGTCGCGTCGCGTGTTTGTGCAGACCGTCTCAACTGCGGGCGCATTTCGAGAGCAAATCTACCTTTCATCAGAACGTTGCAAAGAATTTCGTTACAGTGCTGCGAGTGGACGTGCGCAAAAGCGCCGTCTCGTTACGTTTGAAACAAAATTAGTTGTGATTGCGCAAGTGGCATTGAAGGCAGGCATCCCTAGCTGGCATGCGATAATTATTGCGGGACAGAAAGATGCCGCCTGAATGTTGTCCGTCCACGAGAATCCATAAGGAGAAGAAACTTTCTCGATGCATAGGCTCCCACTGATAGCGTCACACATAAATAGCAAAAATTCTGTGCATTGCCTCAAATTTTTTTCTCGAACAGTACAGTGCTTACATAACGTAGATCAGCTTCTAGATTAGAAGATATAATAAGCTTGGTCGTGAAACAGACAGCTGCCCACCACTTCAAGTCTGCGGTGTTCGCCGGCTCACGAGATATGAGGATCCCAGTGAGGCCTAGTATTGCGATCCTGATGCTGGGGACCCCTCTTATACTCTGAGCCTGCGGAGTCCCACCTCATGCCTCCAAAAAGGTCTTGCTTTATTCCCCAGTGTCGTAGCCAAAACCCCTTAGGTTTATCAAGGTTGGGAGCCGCAGTCGAACTGTGACAAAACACTTCGAGTCACAAGCAAAACCTGGAGCATATTCGTTTTCTCTTAATAAAAAAGAGAACGACGTTAGCATAAACCAAAATTTATATTCTACATTGCGATAGCGAGAGTCACAGAATTGCTGTTTTTTGAGATTCTAAGGTATAGCGGTCCAAGATAGAAGGTATAGCGGCCCAAGGTGAATAACAAACGCGATATCGGGGAGCCCCGCCGACCCGATGATGTAAGTGCATTGGGTTTTGCAAGCTTTTCATTACGATCAGTCTTAATGCAAGACATCATCAATATTGCCGTTCCACAAGATTGCGAACAAAGTCATAACTCACCTTATCAGAGCCACTTGCGTAACCCCTTCTAGTACTGTCTTCAAAATCAAACGTGTGATATGAATATGGTTTCGCATACTACGGCCTTTGACTCCGCACACTTCCTGAGACGTAATGATTTTATTGCCGCAAACTGGAAAACTACACACTAGAAGGCAGAACCTTCGGAAATATTTTCTGATGCATGTTGCATGAAGATATCGGACGATACTCTACAACAGTTAAGCGATCTTCGTCTGTTCTTTTCAGAATTCGTATAGTGTGATCAGCATAGAAAGTGGGATGTAAGCAGCGCACGTCGTAGGCATATTGACAACTTACAACAAGGCAACAGCTAGGTAAGTCATAAACCTTTCATAGAACTGACTACTTAGACCATCCGGGCCACGTGACTTCTGGCATTGTAGAAAAAAAATGGCGGAATTTATTTCATCTAATATAATAGATCTTCCTGTCACTGGACACTGCTCATCTTCGAGACGAGAAAACGTTTCTCTGAGGTGGCAGAAATCTTAAGCACTTATCTTGTTGCTACTACTCTCAAGGAGCCGCAAAAAAAGCCCCAAGAATGCTTGGCGTATAAGCGTACTTGCTGCTTGCGTGTAGAATTTCTAAGGCATCATAGGAAAGAGCAGCCTGCCTTTCTTCCTTAAACGCGGGGCGAAAAGGTTTTTCATTAACGAACCTCCCTGTCCACGACCTATTCGAGACAACGTGATATTTTAGCCTCTAAACTTTCTTAATATGTTAATGTCATCAAGACATGATCTTGAGGCAATTATTTCCAGCTCATGAAATTCATTTCGCCGTTAAACTCTCGAAGGTGAAGTCCCTTCAAGAATGATATTCGTGACAATGCTTCAAAAGTGTAATTTTTTACCTCCCTCACCTCTTTCATTTTATTTCTCCATTGTGCCTGCTATCCTTTATTTCTGCCGCCCCAGCTAAGGTGCTTCAGTATCAATGGCAGATGGCAGGGCTATCAAAAATCTTCTCCTTCCTTTTTATAATCTATTTTATAAACCACTTACTACTACTACTACTACTTAAGCAGACACCGCCTTTGAAACACTGGCCGATCTTCACGTTCCCGCGTATTATTTTAGGTAGCGGCCACAACGGGCTGTGCCTAACAAGTCGTCGTTATCAACTTCCGTCTTTGCGTATTGGATCCGAACGCCGAAATCAAAGTGAAAACCAAGGTGCTAGCAAACCAAAATTCGCACTTGGACTAAACATGCTAAATAGTCTTTCGTTTTAGTGCGAAAAGGTCAGCAAGGTGACCATAATGCTGACCTTGTAAAAACCCAGCCGAGCAACAGGCAATGAAGAAATAAGCTGAATATTGCCGCGACTGGGTTTCTGTCCGGCGGCGGCGCGAACAGATTAGCTTCGCTGGCCAACGCACGAGGGCGCTATGCTAATGCCGCAGTAGATCACTTCTCGTGTTAACTTGTGGTAAAGTGCAACACAATTTCGCATTGTGCATTGAACACTGTTGTCTTAATCAACTTCCATCAGTGCCGCGTACAGATCATATCTGCTTAATCTTGAGCAGACCTTAACCGATGCTCTAATATCGTCGCCAGACGTGCCGACGACCCAGCAAAGCCAGCCAGGCTAAACACATGCTTTCGCGCGTCTACTGGGCTTGTGAACGTGACAACCCTGTACTTTTTTTCTCGGTCGACCAGCAGGACATTGGACATTGTTACAGACTATTCATTTAGAACATATAATTATTCGCGTCATTTTCATGCTTAATATGAAAGCACTACTCCAGACGCACCAACCCCGAGCACGAATCTTATCTTGTGCGCTACAGCACACGTTAGAGAGCACGAGAGCACGACACGAGAGAACTATGCGATCGCCGCAGTCGATCCCGCCTCGAATTAAACGGCAACACGCTATCACGCTGTGCATTGCACATCGCCGTCTTCATCAACTTCCATCTGCGGCGCGAACAGATAAGATAAGCTTAACCTTGATTGTCGCCAGACTTGCCGACGACCCAGCAAAGAAAACCAATAGCCAAGGCACCACAGCTTTCTAAACTTCCGCAGTATTTTAGATTTTGATGCAATGCCGGAGAAGGGTAAACATTTTAATGAATATTAATGTGCAAGCAATCCAGCCGTCGTGCATTGGAGTTATTAGAGCGCAGCGTCTTCGGCCAACGGGCACGTGACGCCAAACTAAAACCAAATGATGTCCATTTTCTAATCTTAAGTACAAAAGAAAAGTACACGTTTTTTAAATCTTGCTTCCAACATTGTGAGAGGAATATAAAATAATATTAGAGCGAGCCTAGATGCGTTCATAGTCCTTGTCGTTTTCGACGAGGTTCGTCGTCGTGTTGGTGTCATCTTCAGGGTGCCTGACGATGTCCGTCCCCTTCCGGTGGCTTCCTTTCGCAGCACCGAATACCGTGTAGTGGAAGCTTGTGGCGGTACTCTGAAAGGCAGCATGACCGGTTCAGAGTTACATTCTGGGGAAGTTCTGTTCTCTTAGACTCACCCACATGAGCCGACGCGCGGCATGTGCCTCCTACACGAGCAAGCTCAGTGTGAAAATCTATGTGCAGCAGATCTCAATCCAGGCGCCGCGCAAGTTGACACAAGCGACACGTTAACTTAGTATTTGGGGAGCGGGCTGCATGAACACCCCGTATGAGACTTCACGTAAACCAACTAAGCGACTTCGAGCTGCGACAAACGAACGGCACGTCGGCTGGAGTCAGCACGGCGGGCACATGTATGTCGTCTTACAACACAAGCTGGACTGCGTAGCAGAGGCTAAATTCCATTTAGAGTGAAATACGTGTGACGCTGGCGCACACTGATTACCAGTAATGATCCTAGGACGAGAAGACGTTTCTTACCTCATCGTCCTCAGTGGCGGTCTCAACGACGGCTTTCCGGGCTTCCTAACGTGTGGAGAACAATTGAGCGATGTCAGCAAACTTGCGCTAGCAATGATATACCACACTCTCGTTAAAGATTTGCTATGTGCGGTGTTTCCGAAGTATCGAGAAATGCGACCCCGTCTTATAAAGTCTCCACACAAAAAGCACTTCAGCAACCTTTTTCTGAGCCATATGGTCTATAAAAGATTTCTTCTACTTGACTCAATTTCCCTCTTCGAGTGAAACTTGCCGTTCTCCGCTCTGCAGCAAGGCACGAAACATTGAAAATTAACGTATGCTCCAGGTTGGCTCATTCACAGGTGCGCAGCAACATCTACCAGCTCGATGCGGTTCATCTCAATAGCGCTCCGCACGTGGAACATTGCTAAAGGTGATTGTCTAAATGGATCTATCCGTTTCTGCAACCCGATGTGTATCAGATATCGATTGCACCCTGTACAAGGACTTAGCGCTAGAGAGTTGGATAATGTTGCAATACAAAGGGAAACAAGCAATTCGCGTAAATGAAGATGTGAGGCAATTCACCGGCCTAACAATAAGCCAAGTGACTCTCTCTCGCAGCTTGGTTCCAGAGCAGTGGAAGCCACGAGAGTGAAATTAACAGAGTACCGAAAAGATGACGTGGTGCGTAAGAAGGTGATTTCAGGCGCTTGCTTCGTCACGGAGAACAATATAGGTGGTATTGATTGCAGAGGAGAGTATCACCGATTATGGCGGTTCTCCAAAGTAATTCTGAGAGCCATTCATGTAGCTTGGATGCTTCCTTTTACACGCCGGCGTGAACAGCATTTTCAACATAACACATTAAGACAAAGGAGTGGAGGGTTAGATTGAAACGTTTACCACCTTTTGCAGCGTGCAGGACCCTAATATTCTGTGAACATAAAAGCAGTCCCCTCGCTGAACATTTTTGTTTAAAATCTCCAATCAGAGTCAGTTTTCCAGTAAGAGCGCATGTTGAGGCTCGTTTTTTCTTTGTGCAATGAGAAAAAAATTTTATGTGTTCATATATTTAGTTCACAAAACAACCGGGATAACTCTCCTTTTTGTATTGCGAGTGGCTCGCTTATTTTCCTTGTGTGCCTCAGCGGCAATTCGACGGCTGACAAGGGAGAGAGAGTTATATATTCAGTACACATGTGCGTATGCAACGACTGAGAGTGGTGCAGGAAATTAAAGAAAAAGCCGTGGTCATCAGGAGCAGATTAGAATGCCGCTTACTTTATATTGAAATTTCTCAATTCGTGCTAGATGCTCGCAATATAAAAAAGATAGAAACGAAAATGAAAAACATGATGTGCAAATAAAATTATTTTGAACAGGGCTGACGGAATGGTTGCATTAAGCTCGCGGTGTCTGGAATTGTTTCCACCTATTTGTCTTATTTCACCTATGATGCAAAAAATACGGGGTGTTTTACATATGGGTGTTAGCAATTTTTAAAGAATCACTTTTTGAATTAGGCTTTTTGATGTAGAAGAGCCCTAGTTTTCCGCATAGAACTGTGAGCGGTGCAGTGCGTGAGAATAGAGCTGAGAAGAGCAAACTAGCAGAATGGTTAACAATTATTCAATAGTTAACTTTTTAACTAATGTTGATAGGCTGGCTATTTTTGAGACGCTTGTAGCTCATTGTAAGGAATATCCACATGAGTTGATATAATTTCGAAAATGCCATTCTGCTCTCTGCTGCAGCGCGAGAAATTTTCAGGCCATATAGGGATGAAAGCGCAGCCGCACAGCCACAGAGAGCCCAAGCCACATCTAAGAGCGCGCGTTAAACAACGGTGTGGTTCTCACATTCTCCATTCGCGGCAACCTACTGCGATCGCCGAATGGGGCACAGAAAGCACGTGACAGACGCGCCGATGTGAGACGAGTGCTCCTTGGCCTGGCTAGTGCTATTTCTTGTCGAGGGGCTTTACTTGCGACCATGTGTGTGCTCAAAATTCCTTACGTGGCCACAGGGCCGAAAGTGGACAGATGCTTCTTGATAATAAAAAAAGTGAGCAAGAGAGGGGAAATCCTCAGGGTGCTTGCCAACGTTTCGAGAAGACGACTTGTCTTTTTCTGGGCTGCTAGTCTGGTGGTTAGTTTGTCTTAGCAGTATTCTAATGCACTTCACTGCTCAAAATCCTGTGCCGAAAGGAGCCCTCTACTAACTGAAAGAAGCTTATTTCAAAATTTCAATCGGTCTTAGGTGAAACAGCGTGTACATCGAAAGCGCAGAAACAAACCAAGCGGCTCAAAGAAGGTTGACAAGCAGCACGTCGCAACTGCGTTGTATAGCTTAGAGGCAGGGCTCGACAAGACTGAAAAGACCTGTTGTTTGAGAAAATGGAAAGACAACCTGGACTATCCGGATGGTTTGGAGGCCGAATCCATTGTATTCTAAGCAACCGCCTAATTCTTGAGGCTTTTTGTTTTTTAGAGCAGTTTAACAGCAGCTGGTTCCTTGCAAGTCGAGTTGAGTCGTCTCCAGTGAGAGGCGTGATCAGGAGCCTTCACTGATTACTGGCACAAAAATGCCTATGTGCAAAAACAACCTTATAAAAGTATGTTCTGATTGTTTCGCGTAAGCTGCGTCGTCTGTACACAGTGCTCAGGAGCCTCGACGAACTGTAGATGATGTGTAAGCTTTCATAGGTCGTGGAGCATTTAAACCTAGACAGGACAATGCAGAGAACAGTATGTAATGCATGCAATGCATATCAGTTCAACAATATTGCTGCCACGAGCCAAGACATTAACACATATGTTGGCATTAAAATTTTATGCGAGAAATAAAATTTATTCATAACAAACTGTCCTTTATTTATACTTTCAACGTTTTTCATGCATTTGATTTGCAAGTTGGAAGTAAGGGAAGTCGACTGGATTACTAAAGAAAGAGGCTAGCCGCTGACTGCCCTTTTTATGGAATAATAATAATATTAATATTAATAATAATTGGTTTTTGGGTGAAAGAAAAATGGCGCAGTGTCTGTCTCATATATCGTTGGACACCTGAACTGCGCCGTCAAGGAAGGGATAAAGGAGAAAGCGAAAGAAGAAAGGAAGAAGAGGTACCGTAGTGGAGGGCTCCGGAATAATTTCGACCACCTGGGGATCCTTAACGTGCACTGACATCGCGCAGCACACGGGCGCCTTAGCGTTTTTCCTCCATAAAAACGCAGCCGCCGCGGTCGGGTTCGAACCCGGGAACTCCGGATCAATAGTCGAGTGCCCTAACCACTGAGCCACCACGGCGGGTGAGAAACGAAGAATATAATATTTCACTTGCCTTGAACGTTGCTCTAGAATTGTTTGAAATACTGCAAGACTACTTGCCAAACTCACAGCGGAATTATTGTAATGAAAATGGGTCGGAACAAAATTCTTATAGGATGACCCCGCTTTCTCTTTTAACTCCGCCATTTTTGCCTTGATTTTCATATACAAAACACGCTATAGCAGCAAGGCGTGGCAGTATGCTTCACACAAATTGTTGGCTAGCTGAAAAAACATTGTTAGTACTGAACACATATCTATGCGCTGATTCATCTAACTTATCCAAACTAAATAGTGCGGGCGTTATGCGTAGTTAGCAAGTATTTGGTGCCTGAGAGGCAACATCATTAATCTTTTAATGGCGGTAGTTATCGCTGAGAGCAAACATGCATTATACGGGAAATACACGTGCACCACGTGCATTCAGGCTGCACAAACCGGAGGACTGGATTGTTTTCGCCTGCGGTAATGTGCGGTGAAAAATTAAACCCAGTGTATACTCGACACAGGCTCTTCGCTGTCTCCTGGGGTCAGGAAATAAACTCCACGTTCGCGCTAGCATAACAACACATGAAAAGGTATGCGCTGAAGAGAAGAGAAAAATGCGAGATAAAGGTTATGGGTCCCCTTGTAAGAGCTTAGTGTCTGCGTAGCGTTCGCTACACTGCGATACGATTTTGCTTCATACAGTTTTCCATTATATCATGATCGAACTAGCTCAAGGAATATATTTTGGTCGCGACGTTACCAACTACAATAAAACTGGAGAAAAAGTATTTAAATTTCGTCTCTCGACAAAGCTGGGGACAAAGGCAAAACGTTAGAATTCATGAGGCGGAATAATGTATAGTACCAGCTGACTTCCGATACCGTCCAGATTTTGAAGTCTGGGTCGAACAAAGAGAAAGCCCGAGAGTCCTGGGGCGGCGCTTGGTGGTTTGCTATCAGTCAAAAACGAAAACAAGCGGTCGAAAGGAGGCTGACAAGGGCCGCATATCGTCTGTTATACCTAACCAAACATTTAGGCACATATAATTCACACGTTTTGGTGCACTAACGGACAGTGCACAGACTTTTCACTTGGATTTAGGGATTGGATACCGTATAAAATGCGCCCGGTTTAACACCGCTCAGAAAAAGAAAGTGATATCATTCCAGAACTGAGTTCAGCGTGTAGCCTGTTCGCCAAAACATGACGGAGAAAAGCAAAAAACAAGCGTCTCACCTCTCCGTGCGCTGTGGTTGTCTCATCGCTGAAAAGCACCATAAGAAAACAACTACAGTCACTATTTTTGCAGAAAAAAATATATTCTTTTACTTTTTTGCTAAGTACACGGCACCAGGTAAGACGTTTGGCAGGAAGAGCCTTAGGGGCAGCGCTTCTCCTTTTCAGGGAAAATTTTTCGTTATCGCACTGCGCTATCTATACACATCTAGGAAGAAATTATGTCCTATAACAGCCAATTTGAAAGAATTAAGATGAAAGATGACACTGCGCTTGCATCTTCAGACATCAAGTGCTCAGGCGATGGAGACACAGGCAGCAAGCAGAAGCAGTGCTCTTTTTGTGAAATGATTAATCGCGCCGTAATACATCGCGCGTGCGTTGTCAATTACCAAGGCTACAAATAGAGGCCAGTAAGCACTGTATTGCTCTGTTGCTTGACTACGCTGTGTGGTGACAAGGACACAAAAGAGAGAGCGACAGGGCGAGGCAGCAACTATGAACTCAAAGATTACTTTAATAAAAAAAAGGACATGCTAATGGAAAATGGGAGTCGTCACTGAACATGCGTTTCACTTTTTTCTATATGTAACGAAGTGAGCTCTTTGTCAAAACAAACTTCATCTTACTCGGCGATACTGCTATTGAAGGCGTGCTGACACAACCATGGCGTCTGTTGGCGATAAAGGAAGCCTCACGATCTCCCTGCCGACCATGTCTTTGTACCTGGCCAGTACGCGAGTCTTTCTAAAATCAGCTTTGCTTTTGTGCAAGGTTCGCACATTTTGCAGTCATATAAAAGCGTACCATCCGCGCTGATGCATGCCTGGTTACTTGAATGGTTCTGCAATCTAACATGGGGCAGCGACCAGTCTGACCTACGTAACCGGCTTCGAAGACAAAGAAATGTGGTAGATAACTTTTGCTTATCAACACGTAAACAGATCTTTCGTGCTGGCGACCAGAAGAACGGCGATTGCCTTGCGTTTAAATTTGGTTTACCTTCCAACACATCGACTTCAATTTTTTTGGAGTGGTGAAGGCAAGCTCGCCGTTGTGCCTGTCAGAAATTTTTTTGGTGCATGGGATCAGAAGCCTTATACAGATACCATAGGACGACTGGCTTTTATCTCTCCTGTGCACTGCTTCACAGGGGAGAGCTTTGCCGTTTTAAAACATTAATCCATTTCTCTGCAACCGTTCTAACTATGCGTGCCGGAAAGCGTTTTTTGTTTAGTCTGGAGATGTCTCATTCTATGCCCGTTAGCACATGGTGGCGGAAGGAATTCTTCGTCGCCTAACATTGCAAGCACATCTCTGCCATCCCTCTTTTTACAATCTTAGAACGCGCTGGCTCCTATTTCAGGAGCGGCTTCGCGCAACCAGCCCTATACGAGTTGAATGTGATCTTTGTAAACATTAATGGGAATGTCTAAAATTTACAAGCAACCTTTCTCCGGAACCTCACAGAAAACGTCGTGCATTTGTGCGTGACTACAAATTTTCCCTCGAATACTTCCGAATCAATTGCATGCTTTACTCGCGCTAGGACTAAAAAATCGTTCACGCAACGTAAGCATTTGACGACCTTATGCGCTCTTAAGCACTTGTTCCAACATCCTGTCCCCTACCGCCAAAACCAGATTGAAAAAACTGCCACATTGCATGATCCAATATTGTACACTTGCGTTGAGTCTGTAACAACCATCATGCTCAACAAATAAGATTTTTAATTATCCCGGAAGCATATTTGGGAACGCCCCTACTCAAAAATACCCCTTATGTTTTGAAACCGCTGACATCAACTGTTCTATTGCGGCTTCAAATACCCACTGCACAGAACCATGTGATATGCTGTAAAGCACATTCGCTGCATCAACGGAAATGTTATTATTTGCTGGGAATGATGGTTGTTGTAAACTCAAAGCAAAGCTAATAGTATTGGATCATACATCGCGCCAGTTATTTCATCACTGGTTTTGGCGGTAGGGGGCAGGATGTTGGAACAAGAGCTAAAGAGCCATGAGGTCGTTAAATGCTTCTGTGACACTGAAAATTTCATACTCCTGGCGCCAGTAAGCCATATCTTTCAGCTCGATGCGGTGGTGGGGATGTTCGAAGTTGTGCATAATGGCATGACGTTTTCAGCGGAGGTTCGAAAGGAAGGTTGCTTGCAAATTTTAGATTTTTGCATTGTTGACAAAGATCAGACGTGCTCGCAGTGTAGGGTTACAAGCGTGGAGCTACTCCTGAACATTGAGTCAGGACATTCTAAGATTGTAAAAACAGGCATGTCAAAGGCGTGCTTGTTACAGACAGTAAAGTCTTGCCAGTAACAGGTGCAAATGAGCATTGGCCGTTTGATGGAAAGGTGCTTTCCGGCACACATAATCAGAACTGTAGCAGAGGTCCGCCTGAACTTTGCAAAAGCCAAGAGCCCTCCATTGTGAAGCAGTAGACAGTAGAGGAAAGGGCCAGTCGCCATACGGTATGTGCATAAGGTGTCACACAGCATCAAACGGATTGCTGACAGGCACAACGAAGACGTTGCCTTCACCGCTCCAAGAAAATTGAAGTCGATGTGTTGAAATGCAAACCGAATTGAAGGAAAATGCAATCGCCGTTCTTGTGGTTGCCAGCTTATGGATTCCTTGCAGCGTTTATAAACGGAAGACATCTGCCGCATTCCTATGTATTGCTTTTACAGTTACATAGGTCACAGGCGTTCTTCTTTGAATGTTAGATTGCCAGACCATTCAAGAAATCTGACATGCATCAGCGCGCTTGGTACGGTTGCAGATCGCTGGAAAAAGTGTGATCCTTGCCAAAAAAAGCAAATATAATTTGGGAAAGAGTGGTGTACTGGCCAGGGCCAAAGACAAGGTTTGCAGGATGATCATAAAGACTTTTTTTGTATCGCCAACAAATCTCATCGTTGTGTCAGGACGCCTCCAATAGAACCATCACCGAGTGAGTTGGCGTTGGTTGAAATACCGGTCACGTGGTTGATAATAAAAAGAAACACGCATTCCCAGTGATGGCTCGTGTTTCCTTATATGCCCCCCCCCCTTTTATTTTCAAATAAACTTTCAGTGATAGTTGCGACACGTCCAGCCGCTGTCTCGTTTTTTCCTTGTCCCCACTTAGCACAGTCAAGCAATAGAGCATTGTCCATTGTTGCGAACGTGAATGCTCTACTCCTGAACAGCGGTTCACAACGTCGGATCCTACAAAGCAGGTTTTTGGGAGACAGTAATGGTATCAGAGCTTGCCATTTAGGAAGCATGCTGGTTCGCTCAGTATAGGTCCGCCCGCCTAATAATTTACCCTTTCATACCTCGCATTTTACGCAAACTAAATAGCGCACGATAGCCGATAGCACAAGCTATTGCACTCTCCTTTGAAAGTAAGCGGCTGCGATTAAGCATTTTACAAGCGCGACGTCACCGTATTCGGCAGTTCTGTCTGACCGATGAAAAAATCCGTGGATTCGCGGATTTGGTGTTTTTTCTTTTATTTCATTATTCTAACTCAAGGTATTTTTTATCGTTTCAAAAAGAACCGGCGTGTATAGCAGACAGAACCCTATACAGTCGCGGAAGCGCGCCGGGGTCACTGCTGCTAGAGGCTGCGTGGACATTATGTTTGCCGGACTTTTTTGTCCTATCGGGCAAGAAGGCCCGGCAGACGGTGTTATTCGGTACCTGTATAAAATCTGTCCAGAAATTTTGGGTGGTCAAGTCAAGTGCAACTAATGTCTACTTTCTGGTCGTATTTCAGGCAGAAATATAACACACAACCTATTGGTCTCAACACCAAGCACTTTGAGGAACCAAGTTTTTTTCTAAACCTCTAATTAATTTTTCACGGAACACGTATACCAGAATGCCGAACTGTGAAGCGGAAGACATTGGTTGTCATAGCAGTCAGGGGACTGAAAATCAGAAAATAAATGCTTTTTGGACCGTTCTGAATCTCACCCCAAACCGAGTACTTATGGTAAGGTTCGCAGTGCTTATGGGTTTCTACGTACCTAGAGAATGCTATGCACTCGTGAGCGGAGGTACTCAGAGTGGTCAAACTGGCTTCGAAGGAGAAGGAATTTGAAGGTAGCGGAAAGGCTGTAAGAAATTGTCGAGCTGCTCATCTATCGAACCGACTTCCCGCCGCGGGAGCTTAGTGTGTGCAGATTTTAGCTGCTCAATATACGTTATTGTATTACACCCCTGCTTTGGTGGCAGTGGCACGCCCTGCACTTCCGACACGTGCCAAACATTTCTAAATGGCCGCAATTAATTCGAAAAGTTCCACCGAGGCATGCTTCGTGGTTAACTGTGTGGGCGTTCTAGCTGAAAGCTATAACAGCCGCTTCCCCTAGAGTACAGTAAACTACACAGCGTTCAACCGTCGTACTTGACGATTTTATCGCAGAATGCCGTCGGAGGCCGATCGCAGAAAGTGCACTTACAAACTTTATCTACGCAGCTATTCTGTATTGCAGCAGTGGAGGTTTTTAAAGCATCGGCAAGCCTAAAGGTAGGTTACAAATTCAGGACCACGAAAATTCAGTGCTCCCCGCCCAGTTTGGGAGGAATTTCACGCAGGATGAAGGGGCGCTGAGCGACCTCAGCGAGCCTTTCTCTTTCCTTTGCGATCTTGTGCGAAGAAACGAATTTGCCTAATACATTGCTATTTAGTGCGAGTAGACTCAACAAAGAAAAGTGCATTTATATATTTACTCAGAGTTATAAATTGCCAGATGTCTTCAGTAGAGAATCAACGTTACTTACTCCTCAACTGGAAAGGAACAAAAGGAGTGTACAGTTCAGTTTTGAATGCCCATAGTGATCATGTTACAGGTCACAATAATAATTCAGCTCAACGGAACGCCAGGACACATTTCTGAAAGGTACAAACATAGTTAACCAGATGCATGAAAACGTCCACAGTTGCGCTACCCGCCACAGCGGCGCAGCAGCGAAGAACGCCTGAGGTGAGCAAGCGGTCGGGGGAGCAATACAAGTTGGCGAAAGTCGCGTTTCATTGGGGCTAGTCTGACAATATGCCAATCTTCCCGGCGATGACAGTGTTTGTTAAAGAACTAAAGGTCGGTAAATTATTGCGGGCCCTCCATTACGAAGCTTCTCAAAGAAGGTGCGATGCTTTGAAAGAAGGAACCCCGCATTCTAAAGCCTGATGACCAAAGAATACGAAGCATACAGTACCTGTCTCTCTCCCAGCTCCAGCTGGTTAGCCTGGCGCGTACTAGAAACCACCCGCTCCTCGCACCCGCGATAATGATGTTCTTATCGATCACCAGAGAAATGAGTAGCATTTTGGTTGCGGCAAAGCTGGATGCCAAGCAGCGTATGCTTCTAAAAAAGCCTCTCGTACAGCTGTCCAGAGAAAATAGTGTCGCCTTATGCCTTGCATGAACCCGAAGAATCTCTCCTTTTACAGCGACCGCTGTTAAACGCCCGTTCCTGGGTTTCGCGTCGTAACCGGTGGGTGAATGTCATTGGAACGACTCAGAAGGTGGTTACCGTGCAAGGAGGAAGGTATCATGTGAGCGGAGAAATGCATAACCGGTGAGAGGTTACCATAGGAACCATCCGAAGAGTGGTTACCATGGAACGAGGAGGACAACGGGAGAACGGAGGAACCCCCAACCGTAGGATGCTTAGTCTGGAAGGAGGAGGTTATGACGAGAGCGTCAGAAGCCGCTACAGATCGGCAGTTGCCCCGGCAACCACGCGGAGGGTAGCTAACCTGGAAGGACGAAGAGGGTTATCACAGAAGGAGGCTTCATGGCAACAGCGTAGGAAGGCTTAACAAGAGGACGGTTACAAAGACAACTCCCCGGACGGCGGTTACCGTGGAAAGAGGAGGGCGTGGTGAGAGCGAAGAAATCCCCAACCGGAGGATCATTACCATGCAAGGATGAGCTTATAGCGAAAGCGAAGGACGGTGCAGTTGGTACATGGTTGCCATGGGAAGTTACCCTAGATGAGAAGGACGGTTTTCGGTCGAAGGAGGGTACGGTGAGCTGGGGATGTTATGGCGACAGCGTTGGATGGAGTACGAGGGTATCCACTCGGAACGTGGTTACCATGGAATGATGAAAGGTATGGCGAGAGCGGAGGAATGTGGCACGGTCCATCTGCAACAGCTGCTGCGAAACGCGCCGCCCGAGGAGAGAACCATCGGCGATGATGCGCATCTAGAGCGGATGGCACGAGAGCATACCCAGGAGAAAACGACTATGTGCGGTAAACGACAAAGAGTGCCATAGAAATACACAGATGTGAGGTCGCACTCATACTATCTACTACAAGAAATCGCCAAGTAAAATACCTTACACCTGTGGCTGAACCTCAGGTTTACCAATGGTAACCGTCTTGTCAATATTTTGCGCGTGCACTTGCAATTATGTGCTTCGACTCTGTTTCGGGAAGTTATTCTTAACCATTATCCCACCTACTGCTCTTTCGTATGCAGCATTCTGTAAGTGAAGCGGGCCTAGAAACAAATTTCGACACAATCAGTACAAAGCAAAGGGTGCCACACAATCAAAATGGCCACAGAATGCTGCGCTGTTTATGCAGTTTTTGCTTCTTTTTCTTCGCTCCTTTCTAATGAAACAGACATCGAGAGAATTTTGCTTTCCTACGTAAGATCTTGTTTTGCAAAAACACGGTGTAGGCAAGTCTGCCCTTAACAACGTTGCAAAGTTGAAGCTCGTAAACTATATTTACGGTAGTATATAATTTAATATCGCTGAGTAATGCTGTTGGCGTCGCGCTCCAAACGTGGACGGCTATAACCTCATAAAGGGGCTGTTTTGGTTTATTTGGTAAAAGTAATCTACCTGCCACACGTTTCGAAATACAAGAGTCAGAGATTAATTTTTATAAATAATCCCGCAGTTTTCTGTGAGTGCGCCCAGTTATTTTGGGCCTATGTTGTGTAGCGAAACCTCTCACCTGTGCCGGCCGTCCATGTGCCTACAGCGACCGACATTGCCATATTGATGGCACAAGGAGAAATTCGTAGAAATAAAATTACGATTTCATAGCGTAAAAACAATTCTATGGGCGAGCAGGCGGGCGCGCAGTACGTGTCGTAGTTAGAGGAAAGACCACAAATGATTAAACCACTTCTAAACTCGAGAAAAGTAGGTTTGATTGCAAACGAAAGAAGTCCGCAGACCTCTCAGGAGAGGTAGAGTAAGTCGGGCTCCTGCTTCGTGATGGGACCTAGTTTTGTCTGCGGTAAGGCCCGGTCTACCCCTTTCTCGTGTTCCCTCTAAATAAGACGCATAAGGCTGAAGTGCTGTTATGAAAGAAATATATAAAAAATAATTCTGTTTCACTGAAGCACTCGATAAATGCGAGATATTTCACGAGAATTTTCCTATTAGAAATCGATTAAGTGCTTATTCACTGACGCCTTGCATTATGCATATTAACTCCTTTCACTTTTACTCAGGCAGACAATTAGCTTAGCCAATTAGCCCTCTGGTTTGGACGCCCTAAGGCAATGTAGTTTGTTGAGCTGAAGAGGCGTAAGAGGCGTTGGGCTTCAAAAATCTTTATCCTTTCTTTTCTTGCGGGACCGGGGGGAGGGGGGGTGCCGGCTGGGCAATTCCAATCAAAATATTTATCACCTCCACTCCCTTGCGAGTTTGTCGAGTCATAGCTTTCTTGATATATAGCGCTGTTCTTAAGCAAATTTTGTGTTAGTTATCATGACACCTCGGTTCGTGATTAAACGGGAGTCAAAATGACTAGCCTTCCACTCGCGAAAAAGCTCGTCTACGGCGATCATGAACAAGCACGCCTTCTCGGCAGTTCCTTTTGCAAATTAAATTGACATTATCTGCATAGAAAAATTTTCCAAGGTTGACAAAGAAGTGCGACTTAAGTATTTGGTTAATCTCTGGCAAAATACTAAGCTAAGCTCGGAGTTTGTTTCTTTGGCATAAAATGAAGCGACAACACCGATTATTTTATTCATCGCTTTTAATTGCATTTTCTATAGCTATCGGTTGCAGTAACCGTGCCAGCACGCTGCACTTTGTTAAATGGTTTAGTTTCTTTTAAGAGGGTTTAACTTCCCAAAGCGACTTAAGCTCCGGAAATTTCGACCAACTGGGGTTCTTTAATGCGCACTGACATCGCCCAATACACGCGCCTCTAGAATTTCGCCTCCATCGAATCGAACCCGCGTCTTTCGGGTCAGCAGTCAAGCGGCATAACCACTGGGCCACTGCAGCGGCTACTTTCTGTTAGAGCAAGATAACAAGAAGGATTGGGGGCTGAGAGCGCCCGCGCAGATAATCACTTCTGTCAACTTCGCTGGATACAAAAACAGTGCTGCGAGAGGGGACGAAGAAAGAAGGACAATGGCTGAAAAACCCTGAAAGTTCATTGGAAAAGGCATGGATAATTACGCTTTCAAACTATAACCAGAAGGGCATGCGCTTCCCAGAAAAGAAACATAATTCTTTACTGATGGGAATTCAGATACATACGTAATTTCGCAGTCATGTATAAGAAGTGGAGGAGAGGTCACGCACGTGTCGCTGTCCTTGGTATTTTGACACGCCTCACATATTTCTCTCGCCAACTAATCGTTACGCTTAGACAGAAACTTAGTTCTTTTTAAAATATAGACTGCTTGGATTTTTATCTGAGGAACTGGAATTGTTAGACCACATTTTCTGCAATGCAAATCTGGGTCGGAAGAGAGCGCTTTCTGAACAGGGTCTGAGCTGGCGTACCGTCTTGTTTAAATATTTCCCAGTTTGCCCTATTTAGTAGCTCCAGCTAGTAAACAGGACGCCATAGGTTGCACCCTCAGTACATAGCGCAAACTGCAACTCACGTTTAACTATACACATCTCTTTACTTGATCGGCTTTTTTTATCATTGTCTTTCGCAATAAATGTTCTGTTGTTAGTAGCACTTGCCCGTGCTCCTTAGTCCCCTCTCGCAGCGCTAATTTACTCGAAGATGTGGGAACTAGCCCGGCTTTCCGTTTCACTGCAGCGAACTTCATGAAGAGCGTTTTTTCAATCAGTACGTTCACTTAGTTAACAAAGTTACATTTCTACAACTGTAACACAGGATGTCTTTTTTCACACTTCTTATTCATGGAACAATGTACATGTCCCGCATGCGCTACCGCACACATGCTTTGCGATCGTTTCAGCTTACCTCTTGTAGTCGACGGATGTTGTTTTCCGCCAGCTGCAGAGAAAAGTGAATGCGCGAAATTTAGACACGGATCACGTAAAGCTGATTCTCGAAGAAAGATTGATATTTTCTTTTGTTGATAAACTCGCTACATTGTTGAAAGCCAATATCAAGCCACATTTTCTTTCCGCTAGCTTGCTATCCAGGTTTGAAATTATAAATATTCCTTAATTAAGGCTGCGGTTTGCTTGCCTCAGCTGCTTCTCTCCACCTCTCCTGGGTGCAAGTGCGCCGGATGCTTCTATGGCAAGCCAAAAGCGAAATGGGGGCGCTGTGCGTTTCTGCTGCAGTCTCCAAAGTTTTCTCACATGCATGACCTTGATGTGGGCAAGGAACACCACCGGAGGCGGGTTTTAGTTGGCCACTGCGAGATCGGAGCGCTCTTATTACTCTAACGACATTCGCATCTTTCCAGAGCTGTAGTGTAATCTATGCATGGTAGCTGAAAACTTATGAATCGAAAGTTATTTGCTCGTTTGTGGTGAATATACAGCAGTTGTAAGATTAATGTAGTTTCGCAAAATCTCCGCTTAGTTCAGAAACACTCTAAGCCACTTGGATTGTTATAACAACATGATAATAATTCGCGATAGCATACCTGATTGAGAGGTATACACACGTCAGGAGGCAGAAACAGACTTTGATAGGAAGGTAAGCCCCGAAATGAATGAATTGATAGGATAGACAGAGAGGTAGATAGATAAATGTTCGGAGAACTTTTGGGAGAGCATGTTGGCAAGTGGATCCCTTTTCGGTGTTTTTTTCTTTACAGCCCTTTAACTAATTTGTCGCACACAAGGGCAGTACATAATAAAACTGGAGGACGCTTAAGCTTCGTCTTTAAGAGTGAGACGCGACAGCGTGTCGCAGCGTTGCCGAGGTGTACACGGAACGCCACCGCCCTTTCGGCGCGACGCGTGGCCCGTTGGACAATTTAAGGAAAGGACGCCTGTCTCACATATCTCGGCGGACACCAGAACCGGGCCGTAAGGAAAGGAAAATAAAATTGACAATTCCTTCTAAGGAAAGGAAATGACGCCTGTTTCACATTTCTCGCTGGACACCCGCATTGCGCCGTAAGGGAAGGAAAAATCAATCGATCAATCAATCAATCTATCTATCCAACAATCAATCAATCAATCGATCTATCAATCAAACCGCCCATCAATCAATCCATCAATGAATCCACCTATCAATCAATCCTTAACGCTGTTGCGTTAAAATTCCGTCCCTTACGGCGAAGTTCAGGTGTCCACCGAGATGCGCCATTTGTGGCTCACGGCCAAAGACGCTGACGCCGACGACAACGGCTTTTCTGCGACACGAGCTCCTTAACGCGGGTTGCATTTCTTGTACGCCGTGCGCTCACTACTATCTCCCACCCCTTAGACGTCCCCGAAATAGATCATCTCCTCATCGAACTCATGCCACAGCGCACTCGGGATACTAGTCTCTTCACCCTCAACATATACAGCCACCCGAAGTGCCTGCGGCACGACTTCGCCCGACTATTCACGCTTGACGAGCGAGCCGCACACAAATGCCCCCTCCTGATTTTAGGGGAATTTAACGCCCCGCACACGGCCTGGGGCTACACAGCCGACACCCCCAAGGGACGCAGGGTATGGCTCACAGCTCAGCAGGCCGGCTTCTCCCTTCTCACAGACCCCACCACCCCTACTCGCACAGGGAACAGCGTCTGCGTAGACACTACTCCTGACCTCACCTTCATCCACCGCCTCCCTCACGCTGCGTGGTGTAACACCCAGGAGAATTTGGGTAGTGATCACTACATTATCGAGATTCTCCTACAAGCAGGCCCAACACGTAGACCCTCTCGTGATGCACCATCACGAAGTGGGACTCGTTCCGCACCTCCCCAGCAGCCCGCACTCTACACACCATCTCAGGCATAGCTAATTGGTGCGACCAACTCCAGCGTGACGTCCACGCCGTGACTCGCCAACTCCCAGAGGACTGCCTTGCAGACGCAGATGGATTACCGTCTCCTGCACCTATGGGAGAGGCCACGGCGGGTCTCGAACGTAGGTGTCGGCGTCAGCACTAGAATAGAACACTCAGACGCCGGCTGGCCCGGTTCAACAAGGAGATTGAGACGCATGCTGCAAATCTGTCTCGCCAATATTGGGAATCTCTCTGTAACAAGCTGGACGGCAACATGAGCCAGCCCCAGACCTGGAACCTGTTCCGCCATCTCATTGATTCCACTCAGTCCATGACACAGCAGAAACACAACCTCATAAAGCTCATACACACATCCGAGGCCTCCCCGCAGGAACTCCTCGAGGAGCTTCATGATATCTACTTCCCCGCATATCTCTCCACAGACCACCCTGACTACACAGGCTCCCCCAACGACCTTCTCGACCAACGGATCACCGAGGCGGAAGTGAGGGCAGAACTTCAGCGCCTCAACGCGTCCTCAGCTCCAGGCCCCGGCGTAGTGTACAAGTCCCTCCGCAACCTCGATTCCCACTCCGTCAAAGTCCTAACCGACTACTTCAACGAATGCTGGCTGCGAGGCGCCCTACCACCTCAGTGGAAAGAAGCCAAGGTTTTCTTTATTCCCAAATACGGCAAACCACTTATCCCTGCTAACCTCCATCCCATCTCTCTTACGTCGTGCCACAAAATTCGGCGCAGTTATGAAAAAACTGGCGCTCCGCCTAAACAATCGCGCCCGCGCGCGGTAAAATAAAACAAAAACAGCGGGAAAGGACCCCCGGAGAATGCGTAGCTTTGTGTACTGCTGCACATCAGCTCGCCGGCGCGGCACCGATGGAGGCATGGCAGCACGAGGCGTCGATTTTTCTCGATTGTCGGAGTTTTTGCTCGTTGTCGACGGAAAGGGGGTAACCTTGACCGCGCCAAAGTGATACCCTCTCCCCTTCGCTCCTGCACCGATGACTCGGCGTGCCGCGAATGACCTAGATTATCCTAGAAGGTGGATTCCGCGATCGACCAATGGGGTCGCGCGCCCGGCGCAAGAAGGAGAAGGATTTTGTGCAGTTGAAGCTGCGTGTATGTGCGCGCCTGCCTTGGCGCGAAGAAGAAAGAGACGCGGTCTGCGCCTATAAATGAGGGGCTGCAACCACTGTCTGTTAGCCCGAGCCGCCGTTTAAGCTTCCAAGAAGCGCGCCCGCTCGACTCCCGAGAGAACACAACTCGACCAGCCAAGGACCAGCGAGACAACGTGCGCCAGTCTGCGGGTCGGCCCCGTCGTGCTCCTCAAGTCGTCGTACTGTCGCAGTGCCCGGTGATCAAATTGTGTTTTCATTATTTCTCTCTCTGTGTGTTAGTGCAGTTAAGGTGCAGGTATTTTGCGAAGTTGTAATCTCTCTCCATTGTTACTTTGCACGAGTTGCATTGTATTTGAAATTCAGCTTGTATATGCTCGTACGAGTGATTGTGAAATCTTTGTATCTTAGCTGTATAAACTGTTTTGTTCTGTGAACCTTTGGCTCCGACCCATTCTCTGGCTTGCGTCCTGCGAAAGCTGGGCACCAAACGACCAACCCCATTGTCACTTGGTAGCTGGTCTCCGGCTGAGCTTGCCACGCTGAGTCGAGGGCATCTCCTTTGTGACCGAGACAGCTACCCCGACACGCTCTAAGGGTGTCTGGGAGCGCACGAAAAAGTGCGCGAAGTGGTGACACGTCGTGTGTGGACAAGCTCTTGAAGCGCGTACTCCAGACCCGGCTCAGCCGGTATTTGGAGATCAAGAACCTTATGCCTTCGTGCATGTTTGGTTTCCGCCCGGGCTTGTCCACCCAGGACGTCTTTCTGCAACTCAAGCACAACATCCTTGACTCCCCCGCGGGCGACACCAAGGCTATCCTCGGCGTCGACCTAACAAAAACTTTCGATAACGTTACCCACGCAGCCATCCTTGAAGGCCTCCACGCCCTAGGCGTAGGCCCGCGCATGTACAATCACGTCCGCGATTTCCTCTCCGAACGAACAGCCACACTCACCATGGGCGACCACCGGCTGTCCGATGTCTCACTGGGAGCACGGGGAACCCCTCAGGGTGCTGTACTGTCTCCTATCCTCTTTAATATAGCCCTTCTCCAACTCCCCCGCCAACTCGCCCAAATACCCGACATAGATTTCAGCCTCCATGCTGAAGACATCACTATCTGGGCTATCGAGGCAGTGATGCCAACATGAAACACAACCTAAAGTCGGCCCTCAAACTCATCGACTCATACGCTCGCGCGCGCGGCCTATCCTGCTCCCCATATAAATCAGAACTCTTCTTCTACCGCCCCAGGCCGCACGACCGCGCCAACCCCCCCATCTCACTCACTGTAGGAAACCGCCCCATTCCCCTGGTCTCCAAAATTCGCATCCTGGGCCTCGTCATTCACTCCCATGGCGCGCATGGCAAAGCTATCCAAACTCTCCAGACGCAAGCCCAGCAAGCCACCCGTCTCATTCGACGCGTGGCGAACCGGCGCGCGGGTCTGCGAGAGCGGAACACTCTCCGCCTCACCCAAGCTTACATCACGAGCCGCACGGCGTACTCATTCCCCTACCTCCCCCTAAAGCAGAAGGAGCGGGACCGCATCAACGCGCTCCTCAGGAGCTGCACAAAGGTTGCCCTCCGCCTACCCCCCAGCACCTCTACTGACCGGCTCCTCAACCTCGATACCCACAACACGTTTGAGGAGCTGGCAAAAGCCACCCTAAAAGCACAGCTGACTCGCCTGTCGAGTACCGCGGCAAGCCGTACTCTACTCTGTCAGCTAGGCATCACCCTGATCACCCATCCTACCGAGGGTTTCCCCTACCTCCAGACCTACGCTCCTATCTCATCATCCTTGCAATCCCTAAGAGCATGCACCTCGAGCACAACAGAGAACGCAGGGCATCCCGCGCCAAAGCCCTGCACAAGATCTACGGCAACAGATCAGAGGAAGCCTACGTAGACGCGGCAGCGTACTCGTCGGGCTCCCGCATGGTTCTTGCCGTCGCTAATTCTCAGACCCGACTAATAGCATCAGGATCGGTCACCACAGACTCATCAGAAATTGCAGAGGAAGCGGCCATTGCACTCGCTCTCAAATCCACGTCTGCCACAAAAATTATCTCCGACTCAAAATCCGCCCTATCCAATTTCGCCAAAGGCCTGATATCCCGCACCACGGCTCGGCTTCTACGCTTGTGGCACCCAATCCATCCCGTAACCTTTATATCGACCCCCGCACACTCAGTCCTCCCGGGTAACGAGGAGGTCCACTCCCTCGCCGGAGGTCTCAATTTCAGGGCCGGAGTTGGACCTCCTCCTCCATCCCAGGAGCGTCTGCTTACGTTCAAAGATAGTCTTAACTACTACCGAGATACCGGGCGCGTTTACGCATCGCCGGCTCCCTCCCTAACCTTAACCCAGGCCTTCCGCTGGTGCCGACTCCAGACAGGAACTGCTCCCTACCCTACTCTTCTTCATGCCCGCTACCGCGATCAATTCCTTTCTTCTTGTAAGCTCTGCGGGAAACCGGGAGACTTCTTTCGTGTCCTCCTCAGATGTCTTACCTTCCCACGCCCTCCATCCCCAACCACGGCGGAGTCATACTGGGAGACTCTCCTGGCCAGCTCCACTGCTCCTGACCAGCGCCGGATAATTACCGACGCCCTGAAGCGGATAGCCCTCCAAGGGCTGTCCTTTGCCCTGTTAGGGCAGCCCCCTAAGGGTTGCCTCGCGCCATGTTAGGGGGATTTCCCCCCTCTGTATTTGGCAATAAATGTTTCCACCCCCATCACCTTAAGGCTGTCGCGTTAGAAATTATCCCGTTTTAACTATAAATCCCATGGATGTTTACTGTATACCGGTTAAAAATCCTGGAAATAATTGTTGAGGTTCTTCACCTGCTTTGAAGCCGCCAGTTTTCACCCTTTCCTATAAATGGTGACCGCAGAGCATTAAGAGTACCTATGTTATCTCGAAACACTTTGGCTCTGAGAATGTGTTTTTTGCAAAGGTCAAACCCGTATGCACGCCGCAACTTTCCTCCCCAACATGAGAGGTGGAACGCCGCTGAAACTCCTTCACTTGCGTGAATTGAAAGCTGGGCCCTCAGTGCTGTAGCCAGTCACCGTAGACATGGGCTTTAGTTTAGTTGTGCTCCCAAAGTATTGTTCCAAGCTTCTGATGATCGCCTTCTGAGGTCAAGTGCGCCATCGAATGGTTTGAGGGACACTACTTATGACTTCGAAGGAAGATTAAAAATTAAGCGGACGTTCCTTGCTTCCCTCTTTTTTTCATTTACGTTCTAATGCACAACAAGCCTTTTCTTTCCTCTACATGTGCGGCGCAGCTGACCCCATTAGTTAAGTGAGGCCGGAAGATACAGCGTAGTTCTGCAGCAAGGACGCCTGCGTCTTAGCAAGAATAGACGTTGTCAGACAGCGAACAGCTGTTAACCAATTGAATGTTTAGCATAAATTCGCCCTGGTGCAGGATGTCTTGTTAAAAAATAGAATGCATGCCTTTGTAAGCATTTATTTTGCACCCTTTTTCCAAGGGCAGAGGGATGTGGCGCCAAGACTGCTATTCATTCTCGCACTTAGCAAGCGCGGAAAATTTGAAATGAACTTCTCTGTTTTTTTGGACGAAACAGCTCTCACGATGACGGAGAAAGAAAACAAGAATGCTCCACCTTAACGAGTGCGTCCTGGTTGGTAAGCTCCTCAAAAATATCCTTAACTTCATGACCAAGCGTAGCCGCTCAACAGGTGAATAACCATTAGCGCGAAAGCTGGTCCGACGATGTTTATAGAGGGTGTGCTGAATACATATTTCACTAACCCACTAGGGTATCCAATATAAAATTCAACTACATCCCCGCGAAATAACGAAACACTTTTACGTTCAAAAACACAAAAAATAAAGGGTACACTTAAGCTCCCCTTAAGAGTGTGGACGCGGCAAATCTAATGGTTATTTGCTGCATTTTCTCTTATTTAGCACCACTTCATAAATACACTCCCTCATTAGCATACATTAGTAGATACACTAAACCACGTGATGCGTGACAAGAAACACAAGATCTTTTTTAAACAAGTCGAACGAACATACCGCAATTGCGTAGCGGTAGAGCGTCTGACACGGAATTCAAGGGTCAAGGTGTAAGTGGGAAAACATTACTCCATTTTTTTTTCAGCGTTACTTTTTTACTTTACATCCTTATATGTCATAATGACAGTTCAGTAATGCATGGGGGCACAAGTCGCAATTTGCCCGGAGTTTTGATGACTTTCATTCAATAGCTCAATGTGTGACAACGCAACCCTCTAGACCAATCCTGAATTAGTGTGACAACTTGCGCGGCTTTTGTTCTGAGCGACTGATATGAATTTCTAGCGTAAAAAGCTAAAATGAGACGCAGGGCGTTCCTCGAAGCACCTTCAGTCGACCCTCATCAGAGGGAATATTGATCCTCTTTTTGAGTGTGGAGAATAATTGGAGTGATGCTCTATACATACCGACGATGTAGATGGCCAGAAGGAGAAATAGCAGTAGGGCTATGAAGGTGGCCGCCACAGCGCTCTTGTCTACCGGTGGGATCTCAGTGATCTCCTTCTGCCTGTACTTCTTCCTGCGCACGGGTCGTTCGACAGAGATCACAGCTTCGCACATGGGCAGTTGAGTGTTCAATGGGGCAAATTTTGCCTCAGGAGGGACAAACACAAAGCGGCTGAACTACGGTTAGTTCGTGGCCCGAAATGCTGTGGTAGCGCTAAATGCCCCCAAAAATTTAATGTGACACTTCGCCCATGACAAATGAGAAAGTATGAAATTAAAAACCTCGGTATATAGCCTTCCTTTATCCTTTAGTTCAGGTGGAGATGTCAGCGGGAACTCTTAGAGAATAGTGAGTTCTGAATGGATTCTGTCAAAATATTCTCGCCTCTGCACAGAGAAGTACTTATATAAAAATCCCGGCGTTATGTTTTTACTAGCAAACGCTATTAAACATGTACTTCTACGGGCTGCCTGATAGAAGAACACCGGCAATGCACCGGAGCAGTGCTGTAAGTACGCAGGGTTAAGTGATATGTATATATAAGAACGGCACTACGAACTACGAAGTATAGTTAGAACGAAATAAAGAAATTATGAATAATTTAATATTCATTTCTGCTACATCTACGAAACTTTGCGATCTCGCTGCTTTCTGCGGTACAAACAGATAAGAAATTATGTATTTTTTGCAAGCGTATGAAGTATACTTCGAGCCGGTTCCTGTAAACAAAGGAAGGAAAATATTTGGCATAGAAACGAGCTGTACAGAGTTTTTATAAACGCTATACAGGGCTAATGTGTTCACTTTAAAGGTGATTTAATTTGAATAAGCAGAAACAGGCCACACAGGCTCACGAAGGGCTGCGTGGACCGCAAGTCTATTGAAACGCTCCGATGGTGGCTCCTTATTTAAAACAATTATCTTTAAAAAATTCCGTAAACTTACAACTAGAACGCTTCGCTTTATCACGAGCGTTTTTTTTACGAGTGTTGAAGTGAAGAGAAATGTTTTCTCATTTCTAGAGAAGTGTACCGATGAAACGCTGACGCACTGCTTACCTGCTCTCTTCGATGGCCACGAATTCTGTCCTCACAAGACAGAGCCCCCCCCCGCCCCCCCCTTCCTCGTTTGTTTTCGCTAGAGCGGTATTGACATGTGCATCTGTATCCCGCGCGCATTCGTAACCGTAAACGACCATTTAACCTTGTGGTAAGTTTAATCTCAAACGCTTTAGCCGCCCACGCTAGTTCATTATTTCACTTTCCTGACTATGGAATGCGGCAACCTCCACTTCAAAGCAATGATAGGGATCTAACGGCATTTTTTTGCCCTTCTTGAAAGAGCTCTTTGGCGCAATACGCAAAGCGAGTGCCGCAATTTGAGCGTAGCCATAAAATAAAGCTCATACGACCAGATCGCACTCAGCACTTAGGAATTATGCACTCGTAGTGCTCGCGCTTTTTTTTACCAGCAAGAAAACTAGGAATTAAGTATCCCATAGAAAGAAATTAAACAAGCAGAACAATTTCATCGTGTAAAGAAAAATAACGGAACGCTTTTACGTTATTGCAGAGAACTTGCACTGCCCTCGCCTTTGAATAAACAATGCTAAAGAACGATGAAATTTTCTTGTTCTGCAAAGTGCTAAATTAATCTGTAATGGTTGAACACTGTTTCTTATTGTAGCAACTGTACTGGGCTGCGAAAATGGATAGCTCTAAATTAGGTGTCAGAAGTGTCGACACAGTGAGCAAGCATAGCTGTTAGTAAATGCTCCCAGTCAAACCGCGCCTCCTTCGTTGCTCTAGCGGCTTTGTCGCAATGTAGAATTGCTGCTCGAGATACGAGCTGGTTGCAGCTTCATGCCACATACAGTGATCAAAACTTACGCAGCTGTAAAGTTATAGAAACTACATAGACTTCCTTTGCGGCCGCGGCTTTCAATAGGTAGAGGACTATTAGGTTACCCCTGCCGAGTTTTCTTCCACTGTAGAAGTTTAGGTTGAATACATTAATCATAGGCAATGTTGTCTACAAAAAGCAATAAATATACGGAAACAAACCTTATTGAGGCACACGTAATTTAAAATTTCATGACAACAATCCAACACGGCATAGAAAGGCAGCGGAGAGGTTGCCACAATCGTGATTTGTTGGAGGATTTCACCGCTGAGTTCTACCTGCGCTATTGCGATTTAAATGCCTTTGAAAAACAATTTGAGTGCACGGCCCTAAGATAAATTTCAGTCCACTTTTAGTGCTTTGAAAGTAGAACTTAGCATTCCTGCGTTAAGAACATGTGAAAGAGTTCGCTATTGAGCATCCGAATGCTTTAGATGGAATTGTTTTATTTTCTTATCCTCTTTGATTTGATGGTGCTTAAAGATTGCTTCTGCCATTGGGCTGAGCCTTCGCAATTTTGCGCTTTTTTATACAATTTTGTTTTTGATCACGGCAGAAACTTAACCGGATACCTCGAATTCATACCTTAAGACTTCTAGCGAGTCTGTGCTCACGCGGCGTCCTCCGGCCATTTTTGCTGCATCCATCTAAAAAGGAAGAGAAACAAACGCAATTAAGAGCAGTGCCTTCAAATGTGACCTACAAAATATCGGTTTCGCTTCGTATACGCTGCAACAGCTCATAGGATTGCGTCGAGAAAAATTCCAGAAAAATGTGACACCTAACAGGGAGTAAGACGTTAAGGTGCATCACTCTTTTCGATACGGTTGCGATGCTATATCCCAAGAAGCAGAATACACCTTGGTTTTGGCGCGAGCTAAAAAACTTGGTATCGAAGCTTTCAGTTAACAATTTGATGAACTATTAGTGTTCTAAGTTTCGAAAAATGAGGATGTACACGAGATTTCTTAAAGCCCGGTCTTCAAGAAGACCTTTAATGAGATAATTGGATGCAGATTTGCAGAGGAGAAAATGCATCATTTTGGGTAAGTTGTGCGGCTGTAAAACCTACAGTCTATAATTACAGGGGCTTAATATTTAGCACAAAAGAAGACAGTGGTGTTTTGTGGTTTTTTGAGTAATTTTCGAGAGCAAAAGATACAACGTGGACTTCATAAACATCGTGCCCTCCTGAGAGTCATCTAGCATCCTTCAAATGCTTGACTCGATCCTTCGGAGACTTGTTTGAAAATCCACTGGCGTATTTTTATGCCTGCCGTCAATGTCTCTGGTGCACAAGTATGCTCGTATTGAGCTATATAAAAACGTTCGCAGATGCTGATGAGTGTGGAACGAAAATCGGCGATATTAGAATTGTAGCCTCTGCATACCGAACAATTACGATTACATTCTATGATACTAGTCCTTCTTATAAAACAGATTTGAATGAAATACGTATTGTAGGTTTTGTGAACTGTCATTTCTAAACCTCCACAGCAAAAGCACGAAAACACATCAGCCGTACTGGAGGAGGCTACCATTGAGCTCTATGAAGCCGCGGAACGACGCACGAGATTAAAAACGCAGAAAACCGAGTGACTCCGCTGTCTAATGCAGGAGAAGCTGTGGTACCCTCCTCTTTTGGTGAAAGCTGCATTACACAGACCACCTGATCAGGACACTGAAAACTTTGTACCAGCCCACGACACCACCTGCGGCACGAAAACAAACCAACTACAACGTTTTGCCGAGGCAAGAAGACAGGCTAGTGTATGCTTGATACGATTTTTCATTGAAACGCGTTTTTACTTTGAATACATACGCGTTTTGTTAAACATATGACAGGTACAGTACTCGTATTTTTCATTTCTGTTTCTACCCGTTCCCATGAGCGTACCACCATGCAAAGCTTTTTTTCTTTGCAAGTGCAATCGTATCGTTGACATCGAACCTGGGTGTCGTGTCGAATATAGACGCATATCCTATTAGCCAAGGTTGATGAAGTTGCAATTAAAAAAATGCCACTGGGGAAATATTGTTCGAAAGTGGTTTTTGAACAAGGTTTTTGCTGAGAGCTGGCCTCTATCATCTCTAACCTCCTTCCACCATTCGCTTTGCGTAAATAATGACCTTCCATTTAGTTGCGATTGTCTCGCGTGGCTTATATACTAATATAATATTTACCAGTGAAAGTTTACTAAAGATTGCTGCAGTAGTAACTGTGCCAATCGCGAAGATTCCGTGAGCATAATTACGCGAATAAAAGAGCGAAATGCATCAACACATACTACCCATGCTTCATCAAAATTCATCAACAGCTGAGTTGTGCAGGCTCGACAAATATAAGGTGGTTCGTAGGTATTTCAAAAAACAACGAACATAGCAAAAGATCAACAGCAGCTCTGCATGGCTGAGCGGCATGTCGTCTTCCTGGTTCTTGTAAGAGGGGCAAATGTTCCCCATATGTACGAAGAACAATTACCTGAAGACTACAAAAACACGAACAGATACCTGTCTGAAGTGCGTTGTAATAGTGAAATAAATCTTTAGGGCCAACTAGTCGTGCGTTTGGAGATGATTGATATAAAAATTCTAAAATCGTAAGCATCATTCAGGAGTGCCACACACTTGCATCCAAGACACGCATTCCAAACTGATCCTAATGGGAGAGGATCCCTCGATGCTTTCATTGATTGGCTTAATCCGCAAACGCGGATGTGTCAATCACCTACACCTCAAAAGTGTAGCTGTTCCAGCCTTAAAGGGAGTGTGCCCGACACATACCAAAACGCCCTTGAAAACGTGGCCATATATGTTGGTGCATGCCTCTAGCATCACCGACCAGGCTACAGCGTAGATAGTTTTGGTGATGCTCCTATTCTGAAACCAGCGCTGCAATTCGAATACTGCCGCACTTGAGTATTAGCTCTCATTAAACGGTGGCACTCTTTGTCGTTTGGCAATTGAGCGTAATAATACTTTCAGACTCTATCTGGCAAAGGCGATAACGATCACACTGTTTTGTAAAATGTTGTTTCCGTGTGCGTTGTGTTTTAGTTTAAACACCGGTGTACGAACGGTTCCTCGAGGGACCAAGGTTAAAAGATGAATCCAGTTCATCTATCCTACTAAACATGGGCTCCGGGGTCAAGTGATGCGTGCCGGTCGGATTCGGTTTCAATAAGCTTCGGTTATCGCAGGGAGCTCCTGACACGGTGTCTCGTACTTCTGTATATTATGTCGATATGTAGCGTTTCACAGTTCCAAAACGCATATTGGCTATGGCGGACGTCTAACTAAAGCGCCGCACATTACTACTTTCGAGTACCTGCTGCTATGTAGCATGCACTGACATCGCACAACACGAGCACATTTTATCACCTTGGTTCCAACAAAATACTAGCACCGCTGCCTAGATTATCAGAAATTCGTCTTGGCAAGAGAATCGTAGCTCCCATCTCGAGTTTTTTTTTTTCAATAACTATTTTCATAAATATGCAAAACTTAAGCGGCCTTGCCTTCGTTCCAGTTGGCGCTCCGTAGGGACACTCCAACGCGTAGGTTATTTCCAGGCCTTCACTTATCAGCACTTATCAGTTGTGTACAAACCCAGAGCAATATCATCCGTCGTCTTTTTTCTTGTATGTTCGCAGCACGCCCAGCGCGGCACTGCCCGTTCATCGTCGTCTTCTACGTGGCACTCACCCGGTGGTTCAGACCTGAGCAAAATCATCTCTTGTGTGCACGCTGCTAGCGTAGCGCAAATTTCCGTCCCGCGGCACTGCCCGCTCGCCGACGTTTTCTACGAGCGCAAATACGTGTTTTCGCACTGATTCAAATGTAGTAAACACTGAAGTTTTTTTTTACGGTCTAACCATCCCACTTCAGTTTTCAAACTTTAGGGTTTAATATTTTCTTCCTGACATATGTGCCGCTGCGATAGCCAGTGACGTATACCCGCATAAACGAGATTTAGGTCAATAACTTCTCAACTAGTTCCACACAGTTGAGCAGAAATTTTCTCAAAGCGACCCTTCCGTACAGTGAGTGCTGCGCTAAGAATCCTGTCAGACGAGTAGATTCCATCTCCGTTCATGGCATTTGGAAGATCGTGGGACTCAAGATCAGGTGCCGGGTATGGGTGACTTAGCTCTGACTTTGGCGCCAGTGGAAGTGAAGGTTGTGAAGATTTGTCTTAACGTGGAAGCCGCCTTGGCTTAGTTGCCTCCGGCTGGACTAGCCATCGGAGTCCGTGCACACTTTACTCGCTCTAACACGACCACCAGCGGCTCTTAGCACTTGCCTCATTCTACCATCCTGGTCACCAGGCGGGGCACGTGCTCGCGCAGTGTTGGCCATAGCTGCTCGAATAAAAAGGGTAAGAGGCCGGTGTCGCGACACATAAGGCATACTTCGAAAAACAACGCAAACAAACGACGGTCTGCGTCCTTCGTCTTTTCGCGCTGTTTTTTGAAGATCCCTAGGAACTCACTCAAACGTACGTATTACATCATGCATCCGTCGCTAGTAGAGACATCGATACCCTCAAGTCTGACGCGGAGCGTTATGGTATGAACGCTGCCCGTATGCAGGTGGCCACTATCCGCACACGTGTGGCGGGCCTAACAGCACAAGATTTTGATGCTGCAAAACCACTACACTGAACAATCTGCCGAAAGGCTCGGTCGAGAAGCGCCTGAAAAGTGTGAAGATATACTAGCAACACAAACGCAAACACTTCATGAGGGACATGCACAAAGGCAACTATCCACAAAATCACACCCATTGCTGTACATTTGTCAAATTCCAAAGCAGCGACTGGACCTCTGCCAAACCAGAAAACAGCCTTCCTCGTAGTCATCATAAAATTGCGTCATCGTTGCACTACACGGTTAGCGCTGATCGCTAACCTTACCATCGAGAAAAGCGCCGAAGAATTGTATTCCCAGCGTATTAGAAATGTAGTCCTGAAGCATTGTTATTCTGAATTTTAGTTTTCAATCGTAAATTTGCCAACCAGTTAACATGCATCACGCAATACATATGCGGCAGATTTTATTTTTGCTCTTCATTTTCAATATTCGAACCTTCGAAGTTAATAGCACGTGCGAAAACTGCGTGGCCGCACATTCATGTCGGAGAAGACAGCCAAAAGCAAAGAACGACCAGCTTCTTTGCGAGTTTAATGCTTCCCACAGACACATGAGAGCGAGTTCTAATAATGGTAATGATGACGGTAAAGATGATTTAGATTTTTGCCATTTCTAAAGAAGATGAGCCCCAGGCCAGGAGAAAGCTTGCACCCGTTGCATCAACAATGGATGCCAGGCGGCACTAGTGATCGAACCGCATGCGAGGGGATACTCAAAACATTAGGACACCACTGCGGTGAGGACTAAGAATCAGTGTCTGAAAATCTTCGCGCTTAGGAGATCGGCTGCGACGGTAAAATGTGTGTTCGTTTCAGCCTTTCTTGCAATGCGCCAAAGAAAAAGCAAAACCTCAATGGAGCTCATGGTTTCAACAAAACGCCTCTTCAACCAACACCCTCTAAATACTTTCTTCAGGCCTCTCCAGGCCCTCCTTTCCACACGCGCTACGTCACGCCAAGTGTCCGGTCAGGCTGCTCACCAAGCGCGGCTCCGCTCCGCTCGGTTGTCTCCCTCGATGTGCTCGCGCTTGCCCGGGCAAGCACAGACACGAACGCAGTCTTGCAGTGAGCGTCTAGCTGCTGCTTGAGTCTTTCAGCCTGGCGTTGGGTGCATTTCCGTTCGCTCCTCGCACGGCTGTGTCTGTTTCGTGTGGCCGTTTCTTGTGTGGCGTGCGTACCTGTGCTAGCGCACGAATGGGAAACTGATTGCCTGCCGTGTAGCGAGTGCAACTTCGTGAAACATGGGCCGGTGCTGTGTTCCCGGGTGCCGCGGGAACTACCAGAATGGTCCCAAAGTACGTGTTTATTGCTTCCCAAGAGACGAAGTACGAAGAAAAGCCTGGTTGCGAGCCATTCCACGGAAGGATTTCACACCTACAGAGCATTCGAGGGTAAGACTCTGAAATATTGCTTAATAGGCGCTGGTAATTATCTTAGTTGTGAGCTGTCGCTCCCGGAAAGGCATGCTGTCTTTGTAGGCAATGATATCACTTCTTACACTTATGTATGAATTGTCCAGGAAGCATTTAGTTCTGTGGATGTGCATAAGGCTTGTGTAAAAGCTGTGTAAATATGTAAAAGCTGTTCACTATTCAGACTCTTTTTACTTAGTGTTTTAGGCAATGGAGAGTCATGGCGAATGGCCTTGCTTCATTTTCTCGTGCAGGTGTGTGAACTGCACTTCCACGCAGGCGACTTCATTACGACGTTGTCACACCAAGATGAACTGACAGGGAAAATAATAGAGGTGAAGCGTGACAGGCTACAGTTGAAGATTGATGCTGCACCTTCTGTTTTTCCAAACTGCCCAAAATACTTGTCCTCAACGCCTGGACGGAGTGAATCGCCAGAGACGAAAAAAGCAAGAAGGGAAAACGCTGCTTTGCAGGAGGCTATGAGGAAGTCACTTCAGTCTAATGAGCTTGAACAGAAAAGAAACAAAGTTTCATCTTACGAGGAGTTCAAATCTAAGTTGCCTGGAATCTGCAACACGAAATTCTGGACCGTTTCTGTCGATGAGCAGTGCGTTAGGTTCCTTCTCATCGAGAATGATCCTTCACCTAATGTGAAATGCGCCTTGGTAGTTCTCCCTGATCTGTCACTTTCTGTTTTCTTGAATGGAGTGAAGCTTCTGTCGCTTCCTTCAGGCAGGATTCTGCCAGCTCAAGTATGCGACACCTCCAGCCTGTCCTTGCTGCTAGAAGAACTCGAGATAGGCTTGCATAATATACCTGAGGTGACGAAAGAGTCGAAACATACTAAAGTATTGCAGTTTGTCGGTTCACTGCTTGCAGACCTCATTGAGGACAGTGATACGACGAAAGAACAGTCTTCTTTGCTGAAATTTCTGGTTGAGCAGATAGAGCTTCTCCTCGCGAAACAGCATGTGTATAGCGCAGAGCTGCTGGTATTCGCCAGTATTTTGAATTCAATTTCTCCTCACGCATATCACTTCACAAGAGCTGCATCAAGAATCATTCTGCCCCATCCTTCCACACTGCGCCGTGTTTGCTCAAATTACAAAGCTGACCCTCTTGTGGAGCAAAATCAACCGCACTGTCTCTCCTACATCCGAGAACGAGTCAAATCAATGAAAGACCACGAGAAGACAGTGACCCTGATGATCGATGAGATCCACATAAAACCATACTTCGACTACAAAGGGGGCACAATAGTAGGATCGTCGGTTCATTCAACGGAACCAGCAACAACAGCCCATGTGTTCATGGTACAATCACTCCTTTCTGCAAACAAGGACGTCATTCACATATTACCTGTGAGCAAACTGAGCGCAGAAATTTTGCACGAGCATGCTAAGAACATAATCATTAATGTTGAGAAAATGGGGCTCAAAATTATCGCTGTGATAACGGACAACAATGCTCTGAACCGCAAGATGATGTCGTTATTTGCTACAAGTCCTCAGGTGAGCATTGTCTATCCCCATCCAGCCGATAACGCTCGCCCTCTTTTCTACGTGGTCGATCCTGTGCATCTCTTGAAGTGCATTAGGAACAATTGGATTAACCAGAAAAACCCTGGAACATGCCTCTATTTCCCTGAAATGGACTTGAGTGGAGCAATGCCCGAAGGGCCTCCTCGTATGAAAGCTGCTTCTTTCGCAGCTGTGCGGCAGCTTTATTCTTCAGAGAAGACGTCGCTTGTGAAGGCTGCTTACAGACTGAACGCAAAAGCCGTGAATCCAACCTCAATGGAGCGGCAAAATGTAAAGCTCGCTCTCGACGTCATTAATCAGTTTGTTTCAAATGCCCTCAGGACACATGGTTCCGCGTTCAAGATTCCTCAAGCTGAGTCGACTGCTCTTTTCATTGACGTTATCCTCACATGGTGGCAAATAGTCAATGTTAAGACCCCTTGCAAAGGCCAGAGGCTAAGGGACAGCATGCAAGACCCTGTAAGGTCTGTTGATGACACACAGTTAGCTTTCCTGAGCGGCGTTGTGGACTGGTTGGACGCTTGGGCAAGAATAAACATCACCAGTGGCTCGCTGACGAAAGAGACTCACAGTGCTTTGCGACTGACATGCTATTCTCTGGTAGAACTCTCGCGCTACTGCTTAGAAGAACTTCACTTCAAGTACGTACTGCTGGGCAAATTTCAGACGGATGCGCTAGAAGACCGGTTCGGCCGTTACCGCCAGCTGGCAGGATCACAGTACCACATTTCCGTGCGTCAGCTCTACGAATGTGAGAAGAAGCTTCGTCTTCAAAAACTTTTGACATTTCCACGCGAGGAAACAGAGTTTGAAGACGTAAGTGAGGATCTTGTCCCATGCAACTTTTCTGTGGCTGTCAGCGACGACGATATTACACACGCCCACTCTGACATGGATGCTATTGTCTACATTGCAGGATACGCTGCTCATGCTGCTTTAAAGAAGCTTTCATGTTCTGCTTGCTTCAGCACATTGGTGATTGAAAATCGAGAGATCGAAGCGGAAAATACTGCCATGATAGCTAACCTGTCGAGAGGAGGGCTGAAGTTTCCCCAGCCATGCACAGTTCACATGGTACTGATGACTAAACTAGTTGCAGAGAAGTTGTCTTTTGGAGCAACCGCGGAAGATTTTCTCTCCTGTAGAAATCAACGTGGTGTCGTGATTTCACAGACGATTTCCCTCCTGGACGAACACGACATTGAGACATGTGAAAATGGCCACACTGCACAAACTCTCCTGCGCTTGGTAGTACGCGTTGCAACCAACGTTGTTCTAAACAACTTTTGCAAACTAAGAAATGATGCCATACAAGACAATGCGCAGCAGAAGGCCGCAGCCCGGAAAGCAGCAACGCTTAAGAAGAAGTAAGTTTTATTCCCAAGCAATAAAAATGCTTTGCGCACACTTCATTGCTGGTGTCTCGTCGTTTTTTATTGTAAGGGTCAGATTAGCTGTACAAATACTCAACAGCGCAACATTATTGTGAGTGTCATTATTGCTGTGTGTGAAACCTTTAAGCAAAACACAATACAGAATAAAACTAACACAATGCGCAGTAGACGGTGTTTTTTTTTTCAATGTTCACGAACTTCTACTTTAACAACTAGATATACGCATGTGCGGTCTGTGCGGATGGATTTTACCGCACGGCAGACATCATGTACGTGATAGAACCTAATAATTAGATGATTAATTGAAATTAACTAATCAATTTTTTATTATAATGACCAATAATGCGAAATTGGCGGCCGTATGCTAAATTGTTTATTATAAAAAACTGTATTAGCAGCTCGAACTTTCTTGACAATAAGGTGTTCTGCAATAAAAAAAATATATAAAGCAGATAAAATGATAGCCTAAGGCGCGCACAAACTAGCGAATTTCTTTTCTGCAGCAACGACAAAAATGAAAATGAAGGAATCACTTATAAGGCAGCTACGTACGGCAGTACCCGAATAGTGCAGACGGGCGCGGCGCGCTGAAATCGCGGAGCGCGGGGCCTGCACGGTCCCTTGGCGTGACGTCACGCGGCCGGTGGAGAGGCCTTAGCATTGAGAGGGTGTTGCTTCAACACATTCAGCCTCAGCACATGCAGATGGTACACTGTGCGCTTCCAAATGGTATGTACGGTGCGGTGTATTTTACCCTAAAGAAGCTGAGCCCCGGGCAAAGAGAAATGTTATGGCCATTGCATCACCAATGGATGCCAGGTGGTATTATGGGTGTATATGTAACCTCCGTCCGTGTGGTTGCACAATTGATAGCGTATTCATCGACTTTTGGCGTAGAGCTCAAACAAAGTAAAAGAAATTGTACTTACAGTTGCATGAAACTATTAGAAACGAGGCCGGAGCCCTATTCACGCAGGAGCAGCATAGAGCAAACAAGGTTTTCAGCTTCTTCTTCTCCTTCTTCTTTGTTAAGTTTGCTGCGAGACCGTTGAGCCGCTTCATAAAAGGGCCTACGTAAAGTACACAAGATGAGTGCTGGCTTTTATTTCCTGTGTTTTCTGCATGTTTATCACACTGTCGCCTTAAAAATGTACCCTTAACTAGCATGTTCAGCGGTAGTATCAGTAGCTGTAGTAGCTGCACTCGCGCAACAAATGGTACTGTCGAACATCGTTAAGGTGTCAAACTATTCTACTCAATGTACAGCACCAAAGAGTAGTAAAGCTGTCAATGCGTTTTCCTGCTGGTATTTGGTTTATTTTGTTGCTGTTTCGCAGCGGTTTTCAGTTAGCTTTCAATTGGTTACCTTTTCTTATTTTGCTCACTCCAGTATTTTTGGGTCTTTGGCTTCAGTAAGCTCAAAAAAGAACAAAAAAGTTGATGCAGCTCTCTAAGCGTAAAAAAAATGAATGTTGTGCTTTGGAGCGCATTGAAGGAGCAAGCTGAAACCGCTGAAATATTCCTGTAAAAAAAAAAGCTGTCAGCAGGCGCTATAAAATGTTACGGTTTTGCCGAGAAACATCATGCGGCAGAATGGGTTAAAAAATTTAGAAATGTATAATCGTGCTGCTTACGCGATCAATGGGGAGTCAGTGCAGCAACAGTAATTTTTTAGCTCAGACTACAGATTTTTGCATCAAGTTGCCATCGAAGGTGGTCTCAGCTTTGAAAAATTAATGCTTCACCTTTTTCCGAGTAGCTCCTATTTGGCACTTGCGCCCACAAGAAGAAGACGAAGAATTATCATCGGTAGCCGCTTTTTTCTTGCGACAGTGATCTGGGTGCGAAAACTGTTATTACTAAAGAGTGGTCATCAAGTTGGTCCATATAAGTTGTCCAAATGGTGACGCCTTTCGGACACCTGATCTGTAAGAGGCCAGAGTGCCATGCCGCGAAAGCTGCCGCGTGGAAGTCGGTCAGTGCACTCGAAGGTATGGCACGCAAATTAAATGCCGCTGAAACGTATCCATCACAACCATTCCTCAACTCTGCACCCTCGAAGCAGTTGGAAACCTTCCTACCAAGATATCGATATCTGCCACCCGAGACGTTCGGCGGGGAGCCCGCTGTCCGAAACAAGCCGCCTGCCTACCGACAGAGTTGTGGCAGGAGAGTACATGATGCCAGCTTGGACACTTTCCAGCGACAACGGTCTACAGGGCGCAAGAATGTCAACTGTGCGATGGAGTTAGCTTTTCCAGTGACTATTTATTCGATAGACCAGCCCGATGCCCATTCATCCAGTCGCCGAAAGAGTCGGGACCTTGCTCGGGAAGGAACGGAGCAGCCTCAGAGTGACCGTAAAATTAGTGCCCCAGAGGGTTACTTGACGTCCCAGCGCATACCCTCGCCAAGACCTTCTTCACCCGTTCCCGCTAACGTCGGCGTTGCGCGCACTGTTGACGCCTACATTGAACCACTGGGTGTAAGTACCCGGAGCGTCCCAGTGAAGCCAGTGGGCAGTTCAGTTGCTCGAGCCCCTGTTAAGAAGAAGGTTACAAAGCTGCCTCCACGTGAAGTGGGAACCGTGCCCACAGGGGTGGTTACGGTTTCATCGTGGTCAGGGCGCATGTTGCAACCAGAGAGTATTCGTCCCGAAAGCAGGCGTGACAGCTGTTTTCAGAAGACTGCTCTGCGAAAACCAGACAGGGAACCCAATGGGAAGGATGCCGGAAGTCCATCGCCAGCAACGCTTTTCCTTCATCGAGCACAACGTCAAAGCCAACGTTCTAGCCCTGCTCGCAAGAGCCTAACGAAACATGTAAGTCGACCTACTGCGGGCATTTCATGTTTATCGGGCGAAGTTTTTAATGCGGTACTATAAAGATAGCAGTGAATAGGAAGTGGTGAATAGTACCCTTTTCATCTGCAGTCGGCTACCGTTCTGCTCTGTCCATGTACCGTTATTTTGTACAATTGCCAAAAAGAGCTCTTCTTGAAAAAAAAACGAATCTGCCTCTTACAAGAATACAATATAAGCTAGGCGAAACCGTAATAATTTCTCTTCTATGCTTACTCGTTGGAAAAGGCAGGGATAACTTTTCAGTAGGGTTGGAGAAAAAAATTCACAGGCAGCATTGTTATGTTGGATTCCTGCGATTCGTACCGAAAGAGAAGTTTAAGCTTGACCGATAGCAAGTCCATCTTTTTTTCGACGCTGTCCTTATCTGTGAATCAAGTGTGAAAAATTGTAGAGTACTATTATGAACATATGCATGGAAACATAGGCTTCCGATACGCAATGCCCTACTAATAAACAATTGGAAGGCGGTGCAACTTCTGTACCAAATTAATCCCTGCTACTATGAGGACATGAAAGGGGGTTATCATGAGGTTTGATCCCCCCTTGTGGACAGACCTGTGCAAGCGTATGGATAACAACGCTCTATGCTTCGGGCGCACAGGAAAATATCATTTTTAAAGCTCGTCCTCCGCTCGCACCGATTAGTTAAGACTGCTATAAGAAGCCAGTAGGTTGTGTTTTTGACATTAAAAACCAGAAAAGTTCTAGTGAATTTCAGTGATCTGCGAATATATTGATTGCTAAGATGCAATCTTACGATGTGAAAAAAATTGCGTTCATAAACAACTTCTCATTGAAAAAAATGCGCTTGCCTACAATTTTCCGGTATGAAGAAGCATCAAGCTGGATTTGCAGACCAGATTTCAGGCAACCTAGACTACTTAGCCTACTAAAAGCTGCTAAATGGTACGAGAACTTAAGGGAATTTGAGGATGCCTATATGATTGCGACATTCTGATGTAGGGAAACGACAAGAGAAAATAAAGTCTCCTTTCAAATGGACAGTAAAATTACAAAAGGAAGTCATGGGTCATGGTGATTCATATATTAAAATCTAGAATTAATCAGACATATGTAACACTTCTGTTCTGGGGATCATACCGTTTGAGGGCTTTCATTTGTGGGTTTTATATACCGGCACATACTTCATCACATTCAGAGTTAAATGAGTGCCGCCTGTTACACTGCGCTGCTGAACATACTCAGAGGATGTAGTGTCAAGCGGATAATAAGTACTGGTGTGATGCAAATTCCAATAAAGAAATTTCTGTACAAAATTCAGATAGTTTAGTGCGAGCAATGCGCATAGACCTTACATTCAGCTTCGGCGCAAAAGTGAAGTACACACATTGCACAAGAATATGTATGAAAGAGAGCGAAGGCACATAATTTTCGTAATAAACTATAATTGCTTGTTATAGTGAAACTTCCTACTTTTAAGAAAAATACATTTGATTACTCATTTCAGCGAACACTTGCGAGCAGCCATTCGAAAAAGTTGTTTTGTATAAGCATGATAATGAGGTCGGGCACATTTCGTTTCATGAAAGCTCCAAATATTTTTAACCCCTTCGCCTCCTTTCGCGGCTCTCCATTATTCCAGCATTCGCCGTACCTTCACAACTTCACGGAGCCTATTAAGATTCACAAAAGTGCTTCGTTGGCATGGGCCTCAAATCAGCGCAAATTTTCGTGAGCGGCCACTCCACTTTATCAATAACAACTTTATGTACAACACTGGCACATTTTCATTCGCCAGTTAATAGAGCGCCGTTTATCCTGAAAAAAATTGTTCAATGAAAGCCTCCTGGCGAAACATTGCGTGTTAAAATCATTCGTTACAAAGAAAGGAACAAAATGACGATGTAGCTAAAGGACCGAACTTGATTGACTGGTAGGCAGAAGGGCCCTGACAGGGAGCTGTCCAGAATTCTTGGTAATGTTTAACCAGGGCGCATCTCACAAAGGTGGCAAAGCTTTTTGTGGTCGCGTTTCTGAAAACACAACCTCTTGAAGCTATACATGTCGCGGACTTTTTTCAGGAGTGCATGTTGTTGGGCGAGTCGGTCGTACATCGTTGAGTAAAGGTACTGCGCAGAATAATACAAACATGGACGAGAAGGGCACAAGGACTGCTCACACACTTGCAGACCAAAGTATGTTTGATCTTGTCTGAGTCATAATATAAAACGCTGTTATTTTTGTTCGGCTGTGATACTAAGGAAGAGACAAACAAAATGGCTTCGCAATTTAGTGTAATTGGTGTAATCGTAATGCTTTGTTCAGCAAACGGCGCCCTGCCCTCTTGTCTGCAGATGCCGGACCGCGGGCATCTCTTTCGGGCTTCACCTTTCGACTCCCATGCCGCACGCTTGGATTTTCGTTCATCGTCTCCATTGAGCTCCGGTGCAGCGACACCGGTAGTGCCATCCCCACAACACACACGACCTATGGGCAGTTCGTCTCCACCGACATCACCCACCAAGTCTAAGAAGGTAATTGGCGCCCCCAACGGCCGCCAAAACTTATGTACATTTTAACAGCTGAAAGTCTCGGGTCTACATGAAAGCAGCAAATTAGCCTGGCGAGTATTTCGGGATATATGAGAACGGGCATTGGCACAGATATTCTGTGGAACTGCCAGTTGATCGTGGTTTTAGTCAAGCGCCATTTTGATATGATATATAAGCGAAGCGCCACAGGTATACACAGGTATACCTTACAGGTACACCTTACACAGGTATACAAACAATTAAAAAATAAAAAATAAAAACAAACCTACTCAAATTATTCTCTAGCAAATTTTGATTGTTTTTGTTTGTGTCGTTATGTTCTAATTGGCGTAGAAACAAAATGAACGTTCACTGTTACCAAATTTACAGTTGAAGATAGAATATTGTTCCGCCACACTCTGTTCATGTTCGAAAATTTGATGATGTTTTCGGAAATGTTAAGGACTCCGTGATTACCTGTGATTAGAGAACAACTAAGTGTCTTCGCTTCATTGAAGCAGCAATATTTACTGCGAATATGAAAAAAGGACGGTGCTTTTCGATCCGAAGGGTTTAATTGCAGCTCTCCGCCTGCAACTGCGAAAATCACGTCGTTTTAATGCCCTCATGATGTTACTGGAAATATGCAAAATTTTAACGTACAACCTGTATTCAATTTTTATCTGAGAGGGCACAATACCAATTTTTTGAAAGATTTTACCCTGTGAGAAACGTGTGATGTCGATCGCTGGGAAGTTTACGGAATACAGCCTTCACTTGCCCAAAAGGCAAAAGGTTTCACTGAAATATTCAAAGCGTTATTATTGCAGTCTGCACTCTATTCTAAGCACGCTGCAATAAATTGCGAGAGTTGCTCAGAAAGCAAGAAAGAAGAGATTTTTGAAATCTCTTGCTCTAGTAGCAACGGCCTCTTGGCGAGGGCTGGCCAGAAAGTTTGCAACGAAGATCTTGCACACCAACCACCAGTTCCTCGTCCAGCTATGCATTCAGAGGGCAGCGATGTAATCAAGTTGTGTATACGACTTGTTTGTCGCAAGCTGAGGGACCTGGAAAGCGTATTACGGAACAATGTGAGTCATGCAGCGCTTAAACGTTACGCATAAATCGGCAAATAAGGAAATTACAAGTTTCAGTACTATTCGCGCAATGAAATAAAGTTTAAACCACAGTATGATATAGCCTGGCACATTGAAGGCAATAGTTCGTGCGGAAGTTCGTGGCGGTGTGGCTTCGCCTGTCCACAGGCGACCTGTTGTGTGCCATGCGATCTAGAAATCTACGAGTTACGAAGACGATACATTTGGAGGCCACGACAACTCTTGGTTGCAGATCATTTGTACAACATTAGAAGTAACCATGCTACCAAACTATTTTTTTTCTCTGGGGATAGCAAACGTTGTAGTGGGACTGCAAGAATCCCCTACACCAGTTACATGAATTGAATGCGATAATAGCATCGGCGGTAAATGCCTATGTTCATTATCATTGTGTTTTCTTGGTCACTTCAGCAACTATAAACTGCGGTTCATTACCAGCTATGCAGCTAATGAATGCAGCGATGGGTTAGACGTAGAACATTCGCGTCGAGTGCAACAGGGCCGAGGTTCAAATCCAGCTGGTGCGGTATTCTCATCGAAAATAAAAACAAAACAGCTATTCACGTGACTATGGAATTGCATAGGAAGTCCTGGAGTGCTGCGCTATCTCTGTGGCCAGAACAGACAGCTCGCTCTGTCACAAGAACAGGATTTGGCCGTCCTGCTATAGCACTGGCCACAGCCTCGTATACGAATGCGCAAATTAGACCCTCGGCCCTAAGTTCCCAGCAGCTGCTGAGCAGCTGAGTGCGCGGAGGCCATACCTGTTACGCAGAGGCGGCTGCAAAGAATCTCTGGCTCCTGACAGGCTGCCATTGTGAACTGACTCTGGCAACATTTAACGCAAGAAGCTTATTCGTTGAGGCTAGTCACGCAGTACAGTTCGAGCAACTAGCGGGTAATAAGTTGGATGTACTAGGTCTTAGCGAGGTTGGAACCACTGATAAGGTGCGTACAATGCTAATAGGCGGCACGTGTTATGTTGTGGGTTAGCGTACGGACGATAACTTGGGGCGGGGTTTCTCATGAAAAAAGATATACATGCCAACTTAGCGGAATTTTATACAATTAACGGTCAGTGGCAGTTATTGTGCTTAAGATTAAAAAGAGGTACAGACTGCGGGCGGTAATGGTCTAAACGCCTACATCGAGCCATGATGAACAGATCTATAAAGCTTCTAAGAAAACGTGGAATCGACAATGAGCAAAGTGAAATCACTGTACAGTGTGTTTATGGGCAATTTCACTGCCAAGAAAGATGAGAAGGAGGCTGGAGACCAGGCATTAGGCGACTATAGCATAGGCGCTCGGATTAGCAGGGCGGAGGTATTAGTAAACATCGAAATGATAAAGAATTTAGGTATCATGAATACCATCTTAAGATAGCAAGAGAACATAAAGTGGACGTGGAAGAGCCGCATGGGGAGGCTAAAAATGAAATAGACTTCATATTATGCGCTCAGCCTGGCATCGTGCATGATGTGGAAGTCCTCAGAAAACTGCGTTTTTGGAACCGCAGGATAATACTGTCTGGAATATGCCTAGACTTGAAGAGGGAACGGAAGAAGCTAGTGAGGAGGAAGCCCTTTAACGTGTTAGCGTAAAGAGGTGAAGTAGAATAACTGACGGTCTCTCCGCAGAAAAGACTTTCGGCTCCACCTGCGGAGTACAAACTTGGCGCTCATGCAATGAACAACAATCTCTCAGCTATCTTTACTGAGTCCGCAGCAGAGGCAGGCGGTATGACTGCTCGGCCAGATACCGGCAAGCTCTCTCAGTAGATGAAAGATCTCGTGAAGAAACGCCAAAGCATGAAAGCACCAAACCCCAAAGAGAGAATAGAAATGGCAGAGCTATCGGAGCCAACCAATAAGCGCAGGTAAACTAAACTAGGAAGCATAATATGGAAAGTATCAAGCATGCTTCAAAGGACGGAGGTACCGTAATAGCGCTCAAGAAAAAAACTAAGCATAGGCAGAGTTAGATGTATGCGCTGAGAAGCAAGGAGGGCAATGTTTTTACCAGTATGGTTAAGATAGTTAAAGTAGCCGAATAGTTCTACACAAATCTATACCGCAGGAACTGCAATCGGGACGCTAATGAGAGAGACATTGCTGAATAGTAACTGAACGTCCCGCCTGTAACGAAAGAGGAAGTAAAGGAAGCTTTATGCGCAATGGAATGTTGCAAAAGGTAAATGGCGATCAGGTAAAAGCAGTTCTTTTGAAGAACGGTGCAAAGATTGTGCTAGAAAGTCTAGTCACCCTGTATACACCAGGTCTTATGACCTCGATCGCTGGTCGTGAATGGTTTTCTCATGAGTCTTGCCTTTGACGCGGCAGCGTTAAGGCTCCCATTCTGCAGAAAATCCAGCTTCGTCGCGTCGTGATAACAAATCCTCGGAGAAGCAACCTAGTTGAGCCATATGTCACATGACCTTGTAGCGTCATCACAATCTGTCCAAATGATTTTGAGGAAACTGATTTTAAGAGCAGCTGGCAGTTAAATTTATTATTGGTCGCGAGAGGTTGCCCAGAAAGAGCAACCTGGGCAGCACCAGGCCCTCTGGGTATAAAAGCTTAGATGCCGAAAACTAATGTCCAACAGTCTCGAAATAGAACAACAGTTGGCGAGTAGGTAGTGAGATGTTGGAAGTTAAAAAGGAATACGTTCACTTAGTGCAGGTGGTGTCCGTATATCAGGACCTCCAGAGGGAAATAACATGATCAAAACTGGGTTGGAGCGCATTTGTCAAGCACTCGCAAATCGTCAGAGAAAGTTTAGCAATATCCCTGAAGACAAAAGCTAAGAGCAGCTGTATTCTGCCGGTACTCACTTACAGGGCAGAAACGTGGAGGCTAACGAAAAGGGTTCAGCTTAGATTAAGGAAAACAGCGAGCTACGGAAAGGAAAATGATATGTGTAACGTTATTAGACAGTTGGAGAGTAGAGTGGGCCAGGGAAGAAACTAGGTTTAAAGCATGCTAGTTGATATAAAAAAGAATGGGCCTGGACATACGATGCGAAGCCAAGTAAATCAATAGTCGTTAACGGTAATGAACTGGATTATGATATAAAGCAAGAGCCGCAGGGTGTGGTGGACAGATAGGGGCGGATGAGATTAAGAAATTTGCTGGGATATGCGGTGGCCCCAGCTGCAAAAGGACAGGCCTAATTGGAGATACATGGAACAGGCCTTTGAACTGAAGTGGGCGTAGTCGGGCTGATGATGATGATGATGATGATGATTATGATGATTAGTGAGCCTGTTTTCACCTCCCTGGTGTATTTTTTTTTTGAATAGCGATGGTCATTGTTACAGCAGTCTTGATCCTTGATGAGGGCCTTTGCAGTTCAACCCACCTCTTTCGTTCACATTCAACGCGGAAGTTGTGTTAGTTCTTTCGCGGCTACAGTTGGGTGTGCCATGGGGAACACGCCGAAGGTTAGTTTACAGAGATCCTGTGCCACCACTGCTCAGTTGGTACAGCTTTCATTGCCACCTGAGCAGGTCGTGGAATTCGATGCTACCGGGAGCGGGTTGTCTTCTAATCTACTGAAAATTGTTTCGTTTGAGGAATTGCGGTTCTAATTTTCCGCCCTAACTAGCCCCAATCTGAATTGCTTTTCCTCTTGCTTATCGGTGTCAGTGGCTATTGGCTTCCTAGGTATGCACACTCAAACGCGCGAGTGGTATCCTTTGTTTCCATGCAAACATCACACAAGCGTAAAACGCTCGTCGGGAGTGGTAAAAGACTTAAAGTATAGCCAAAGTTTCTATATAAAACTGCCAGCGCTGCACTGGGCATAGAAAAAACATTTTTATGAGAACGTGGCCTAGTGATTGGAACCATTCACTTCAATGCAGACCACGTGTTCTGCACCTCGCTTTCAGGGGGGGGGGGGGGGGGGGGGGACAGCACACCTCCTTAGCAAATTAGTTCAGTGTTCTGTAGCCTATCAAAATTTCACGAAAACGATGCTAAAATAAAATCTTCCAGTGGGTTACGATTTGAGGTGTGTTAAATTTTTTATGTGGCTGGGTCAATATTCAGCGGGAGCAGCTCTAAAACACGAATTGCAGTGCATTTTTTGAATATGAGATAAGTTATCTAGTTTTGAAACAAGGCGTAATTATCGCTTCAATTACATACGAAAAGAATGCGCGGAAATGAAATAGGTTTTTCGTTTTCATTGTTCACGTTATTATACAGTGTCCCATAGAAGTAGCATATGTTATCATCGCCAGCTTTTCGTCTACGGCAGTGCATTTAGTATTACTCTTCGGAGTGGAAAACAATTCGCGCCGTCGGCTTTTTCGCGTTGTTATGACGTCTTTTCCGACGTCTCATTAGCGGTCCTTACCCAATAGCAACAACTACGGGTGATTCTTTTTGTGCAGCAGAGGACAGGGCGGAATTTCCTGGGGATGTCGCATCACACCACGTGGGAGCTGACGGGACTCATCGTGTCAATAATAATCGTCGCTGCAGTGATGACCGGCCTCGTCATTATCCGCAACCACACTGTACAGAAACTCGGTGGAGCAGAAGGCGCCAAGTCAAGCAAGGCAGAGCCGTCCTCGACTTCTGGTGTGGGACCCCCGCGTGTGGCCGTCGATCCTGCTGGGGTTCAGACTATGGAGCAGTCGACAGCTTCAGTTGTCCTTGATTGGCAAGAAAATTCCTCTTCAAGAGGCACCACCTGAAAACACCGTGTTCGCACGGTTAAAGTGTTATATCTAAGCTTTAGTATTATTCAGTGCAAGATTTTGATAGGAGGCACCGGCAATGGCGCATGGTTCCTCAGAAAAGAAAATAAAACGGATGAAAGAGCCGCCGCAGGTTTTATGCTAACAGAACGTAATAAGTGCACCAGTATTTTATTTCAGATGTGACGCTTATTCAAAACTGTAATAAGCGCATGATTTAGTTGTACCTGAAATGCGGCGCTCGATAATTGGTTTAACTAAACGTGTATTTACTAGATTACTACTATGCTGCACAGGAATTAATGGCAAGGAAAGTGGAACAAATATACTGACAATTCCTACAAGATGTATAAACATCATGATCAAAGGTTCTGTATTATCGTCTGCCTTTAGAGAATGTTGTGCCTCCGCGATAGGCAATAAAATATGCAAAGTAGAACCGCTCGGTTTTTCATTGCGGAAAACAAAGAATCATCTGTCCTGGAAACACTTAAAAAATTTGTGCACTCTTCATTTATTTGCGAAGATATGTAGAGCGTTTGTAAAAGATGAATATTCGTGACAAAAAACTTTGTTGTAAGCCGCAAAGCTATAACAGATAACAGACGGCATTTTTTATTCTTTTTTAGTAATATGAGTGCATGAAGAAATCGAGCAAGCGTGCCAATGTTGACTGGTGTAATAGCGTAAACTACTGTAGTGTCGTGCACATTCGCGCCAAGATTTCGATCTCATTGGTAATAGACGCAAAAGTAGCTTTCGGTGCCTTTTCATAGACCTTGCGGAAAGACTTCCATGCTATGGTGTTCTGTGCTGTACAGTAGTGTACTCATGCCGCATGAATGACAGGGTGCCTAGCCCGATAGTACTGCACATGGTATAGAGAGTTCAGAGAGGACATGCCTGAAGATTGAGGTGGTTTCTATTTTATGGTTTTCTCTGAAGAAGGAAATACTTTGGCTACCATACCCAGCAGTCCTTCTAGAACATTGCTCGGAAATTGCAACGAAAATACCGCAGCCACTTTGGCCGCCAGTGTAAATTTAATTGAAGGAACGACCTCTTGGAATCAAATTACCACCATTCTGCTCCAGCCGTGCCTTCTCAGTAATAGCAAATGTGGTAATCTCGTATCCGACACCGACAGCATAAAGCCACCAGTTACGGCTTCTCCTTTGTAGTTATGTTCTGCTGCCCTATAAGGGTAGCTGTGTTATCTTGCTCTAACAAGCCCCCAGTTGTAAAATTATCCGTATCACTTGTGATGAGCAGACCGGTTTGCTCGTGGCCATTTTAAGTAGGATATTCTTGGTGCCATTTGTTTTATCCTCCACGCTGTTGTCTCTGTGCACTTTAGCCATACCGATCATAAATCCTGAGCTCATAGTGCCATTAAGGAAGCAATTTTTGATGTTTTGTTAGCTTCAAAAATCCGGTCTCGCAAGTAAGTAGTCGCTGGATACTTGGGGTGTTTAGGTTCCTGTACCATCCGTGCTCCTTCTCTCGCCGGTGGGAAAGAGACCAGCGTTATCAGCAGCCTGACTACGCCCACTGCAGGACAAAGACCTCCCCTATATCTCTCCAATTAACTCTGTCCAGGGCAAGCCGCGGCCACCCTATTCCCGCAAACTTCTTAATCTCATCCTCCTACCTAACTTCCTGCCTGCGCCTGCTGCACTCGCCTGTTCTTTAAATACATTCTGTTACTCTTAAGGACCTTGGGTTAGCTTGCCTCTGCATTAAATACCCTGCCCACGCCCTATTCTTCCTCTTGATTTCGAATAGGATGTCATTATATCGCGTTTGTTGCGTGACACACTCTGCACTCTTCCTGTCTCTTAACGTTGAACCTATCACTTTCGTTTACATAGCTCGCTGCGTGGTCCTCAATCTAAGCAGAACCTTTTTCTCCTACACCTTTCTGCCGATAGGGAAATCTACAACGGAGGCGAAAGTGGGGAGAAAAACGCGGAGGTGGACGGAAGCAATGTTTACCTTAGCCCCAGATGTAAAATAATCTAATTAGCGCTTCTGTGTTTTGCCGTTTTGCTTGCTTAACCTAGAGCAGCTACAGTAAAGCACAGAGCGGCTGCAATGAAGATATGTTGGCTACGCTGTACCAAGTACATAGAGAAAGTAAGTGGCATTTTGCTACACTTTTTTTCATTGCTCTCGGGCACGGCAAGAGCTTCTCTGCGGAGTCGACACTTACACTGCGTAGAATACGGTGGCAGGGGAGGAACTGTTAGTCAGCAATACCACTAGAACAGCAGACGTCGCGTGGTGCAAGCACTTCTTCCTCTGAGCTCTATAGCCACGCGAAGGTTCTGGGTTCGCACACTTTATAGATCACATGATCTGCTTTCGCGTCGCGCCAAGTCTGGCGCCTAGTTTGGCTCATGGAATGCACCGTAAATGAATGTCGTCATAAAAGTGCAACACGCAGGAAACCCCTGAGAGGAGAGGCGACATGCTCACTATCTTTTCACACTCATAAGCACTTGGTGCGACATGAGTCTTTCTACTGCAGTAGAGGACCGCGTCAACACTGAAACAATGTGGTGGTCATAAAACCCTTCGAACGTTTAGGCGCAGTAATAAAGAATGGAAGAATTGACAATCCATCTGTCGTTTTCCGCCATATTTGCATGGTATAAAAATCAGGTGTATTCTTATTTCGCTCATTGAAATCACATTTCAATACACATGAATGTTTCAGTAAAAGAAAACGAAGCGTTGTGTAGAAATGAAGGAGGACCTTCTGAACTCAGTGCGGAGACGCCTTCCCTTGTTTCAATGCAGCCGCAAAAAGAGCGCACGACTCCAACTCATGTACCTGAAGTCACGAGCGGAGCAATTGATGGGTGTGTTGAGCTGATGGAGCTCGATGCTTGAGCTCAGAAACGTAGCCGGTCTCCTTTGGCCGTTGCTGGTCCGTCTAGCTCCCCTCAATCCAAAACAAAAAGGAGTAATTCAGGAAAAACTGGTCACCACAGCATTTTGAAAAAGGCAGTTGCTGCTGCAGATCTCTCGGCAGAATAGGGTCTCTGAGAGTGCTGCAGTGGAACTGCCGTTCCATTCAATCAGCTTTCACTGAATTAGTAACTCTTTCAAATCGATTTTCTCCTCATGTCATTGCGCTTCAAGAAACCTGGTTGTCGAAAGAGTTTTTATTTCAAATGGAACATTATCGAATTTTTAGAATGGACCGCCCATCAAGGGGAGGGGGGGGGGCGGTTTGCTTCTGCTGGTTTCATCCAGATTCTGTCACAAGGCACGATTGGTGTTTCAGCGTGTGGACGCTCATTGCGAAATTCAGGCAGTGGATCTTTCAGTTCCTGGTTTTCATCCCATTACTGTCGCAAATGCATATTTTCCATCTGGAGTTCATGACGCACGGCCATTAGATTCCTTACTCTCTGTCACCAGATCACATGTGTTGCTTGTTGGGGATTTCACTTCGCATCACTTGACTTGGGGTTATCGAACAGACCAGTGCGATTTGCGTTTATGGGATTGGGCTTGTGTGAATAACCTGAACTGTCATAACTCGGGTTTTCCGACCTTTCTCCGTGGGCACTCCCGATCAGCATTGTATTTAACGTTTTGAACCCCAGGGGTAGCAGTTTCCTCCTGGACTCTGGTTGACTCTGCAACAAACAGTGACCATTTCCCACTCACTTTTGACATTGTGTGTCCGATGACTTCTATCGGCGGATTCAGTTGCACACTAGTCGATTACAAGTTCAAAAGTTCACTCAGTTCAGAACTACACTCTTTGCCGAATTTGTCTCAGGAGAGCAGGGTGTTAGGCATATGCTCTATTTTAGATCGGGTACGGAGGCAATCAGAGTTTACAGTGTGCGATAGCATAGGCACTTCTCTGAGCCCTTGGTGGAATGCAGAATGTTCAAAGGATTATAGGCGGCGCAAGGCAGCCTGGAAGAAACTTATCCATAATCAATGTCCCCGGAATTGGATCGATTATAAGTTTCTTGCAGCTACCTTCAAGCGCACAGTGGCTAGGGCAAAAGAAAAATACGACGAAGAGAATTATGACCTTCTATCAAAACCTAATAGCAGACAAGCCTTGTTTCTCTTTCTGAGGTCAAGGAACAGGCTGCCACCGCCTCACAACATTCCCTCTAATCTGCTGACTCCAGTAGAGCTTGCCAGTTCATTGGAAGAAATTGGCAAAGGCTTGTAACACCGTTTTTCTGCTGCGCTCTCTCGCCCACAACTGCTTGGGAATCACTGATTATTTCCTTAATGTCTCGGTTTCTGAGCCCTCCCAGGTGATAAATCGGTTACCTTCTGCAGCTCCTGGTCCTGACCGTGTCACCTCTGCGATCATTAAAATACTGTCCGACGAATCCCTCAATGCTATATTGGAGATGGTAAATTACTCTATTAGAACCCCATGGATCCCGGATGTATGGCGTGTTTCCAAAATTATCCCGGTGCTTAAAAAGCCAGGCGAAGGGTTGGTCTTAGACAACATTCGACCAATTTCATTGACATCGAATCTGGTGAAATTGGTTGAACGCGTGTTGTATGGACAAATCATGGCCATTATTACTGAAAAGGGACTACTTAACCCCTGTCATTGATTTCAAGCCTGGGTGCACTATATGGTGTGCGCATACTGATCTCGAAAGCCGTGTCCGACTAGCGCGCTGGCGTCGACAGTATGCTGCGCTGGTAACTCTAGACATCTCGAAAGCATATGACAGTGTCGAACATGGGCCTCTGATGTACAGACTACGGGTTCTGGGCTTGCCAAGTTATTTTGTGGAAGGGGTGTCAGTTTTCTGGCTGACAGAGAATTTTATTGTTGTCAACGCGGAGTTTCTACAAAGAAATTTCATCAATCTAGAGGTGTGCCTCAAGGGGCAGTTCTCTCCCCAGTTCTATTCAACCTCTTACTCAGTTCGATTCCGACTTCCCCTGACGTGACTACTTACGTGTATGCAGACGATATTGCTTTCTTTGCTGCTGCGAGTGATTTATATTGTGTGTATATGGTTTTACCGTCATATTTAAATTCCCTTGACCGATGGTTATCTGAATTACACTTAAGTCTTAATGTAAACATGTGCGCTTTGTTACCTTTTCCGGTTACTCAACAGGTACACATTTCATTGTCTTATCGTCATCATGTCATTCCTCAGGTATGTTCCCTAAAGTATCTCGGGGTAACTTATGACTCCTCTCTCTCTTGGCGGTCACATATAGATCAGGTTGCTGCGAAAGGGATTCGGGCGGTAGGCCTTCTGCGAAGGATGAGTAGCCCTCGCTGCGGTATGCGCAGACATGCTCTTCTGCTGATTTACAAAATGTATATCCGGCCAATCTTGGAATTCGGTTGCGTTCTGTTTTATGGAGCAGCTGCATACAAACTGCGCCCACTTCTGCTCTAAGAGCGAGAAGCTCTGCGCCTGTGTTTGGGTCTCCCTAAATACGTGGCAAACAATGTTTTGTATCTGGAAGCGCGGGTGCCGTCTCTTATTGCAAGGTTTCGCCTTTTGACAGTACAAACGTTTTTAAAGTTTCGCGACTCGGAGCAGCATGCATCCGAGTTGATCTTCCTAGGGCAGCGAGCGGAGTTCTTGGGTGTCGGATGGTCTCGCCTTCAAACTCCCCAAATCTGTTTCGTTGAATCTTTGCTGGGCCCACTCAACTTGCGAATACCTGAAATTGTTCCGGTGCGGTCCATCCCCGCAACTGTGTCTATCATCTACGATGACATTTATCCATGTAATGCAAAATTACTGCCTTTCTCATGGTTAAATGGTATGTTGCAGGGTTATTTGTCGACCTTCAGCTCACATGTTGCAATTGCGACTGATGGCTCGGTGTGTGCAGAAAAGGCAGGTGTAGGTATTTACTCCCTGTCCCTTGACTGGTCTTTTTCTCTCCGTCTCCAAGATTTCACTCCTATCTATCTGGCTGAGTTTCTAGCAGTGGTTCTCGCTCTGCGCAAGGTACCAATTTCTTTATCAACAGTAATAATAATTACGGACTCGTTATCTTTATGCACTTCCCTCTCGGCGTCCACTGAATCGCAGCTCTTTCGGATACTAAAATTCCTGATCCCTCCACACATCACATCAATTCGATTTCTTTGGGTTCCTGGGCACAGGGGTCTTCTAATAAATGAATCAGCTGATGCTTTAGCGAAGGCAGCCCTGAGTGGACCGATTGTTGACCCGCTTCCAACAACTGCTTACATCACGGCGGCACGCTTTCGACGGTACACTGTGATGAACGAATTGGGCGCATCAGCGCTCACTTCCTTGGACGACTTCCAGCACCTACTGTTCCCTTGGAGAAGCTCAGTCTGGCGATCGCGCAATCTTGAAGTTCCTTCACGAGGCTTCGTTACCGGGTGCCGCAACTAAATTTTTACCTCTACAGGCCTGGTCTGGCGATCTCCCCATTGTGTCCGTATTGTGCGGAGCCGAAAACAATAGAGCACTTTATTCTTTTTTGCCGTCGCTACTCATCGATTAGGAGGCGACTATTAGAAGTTCCAATACAGAATCTCAGTTTGCGCCTGTCTTCTGCGGTTGTTTTGTCTCTTGGCGCTTCTATGCTTGGCCATACCAATGGGAATGTTTGCTCTGCCGTTCAAAATTATTTCCTAGAATCAAAACGTCTACCATCATGAGCTTTCGTCCTGCCCATCCCATGATCAGCTTCTGTATTTCGGTTTTTACAACCACTTATAGTAATCCCTACCCCTTCTTTGCCTAAATTTTAGTTTGTATGACCCCCCTAACCTCCTGCAACCACCTCGGCTACGGAAACTGTGCGATCCAAATTTTGGTAGGTCATCCCATGCTTGCCACATGCAACTGGTCATTTAAATAGTCACCGCCTGGTTATGGCCAATCCCCCTTGTGGGTATGTGCCATTGTGTGAGGTCAACAACAACAAGGAGGACGACGGTTCGGAACGATAGAAGAAGACGACAGCAGTGCCTTTGGGCTTCGGTAAGTACCTTACAACATCTCCCGAATATCAACATCTTCGGCATCCTTTGAGTAGCAAAGACTGGCGCTTGCGCACAATACTAGTTTTTTCACGCGCTTGCGTTGCCGGGTTCCTCTGTTAATTTGTCTTTTCAAATCTGGCCTGGCGCTTTCCCCATTGTGCCCTATTTGTACCGAACCTGAGACAACAGTTCACAGTTCTGCCACCGCTTCTCTTCTTTGAGGATGCGCCTATTACAAATTGCGTTTCATCAGTTGGATCTACATGTGTCCTCAGGGGTTGTTCTTTCCATTGGCGCTTCTTTGCTTGGACGAAGAGACAGGAGTGTGCGCTGCGCTGGGCAAAATTTCCAACAAGAAATGCAGCGACTTTCATTCTGAGTTTTTTTTTCCGGCTCTCAGGCAGTGCGATTGAAAGATACCAGGCGTTGTATACGATTATGTACATTAAGCCGTTGTCCAGTCTTCGATCTCTACGTTAACAGGACCCCTGTCTTTGTTTCTTCAAATCTCTCAGGCTGTATACAATTACTACTCCTTTTACCATCAAAACGCTCCTGTTCTCCAGCAATTAGGCGCCTGTGTCTTGGCCACTCCTCCGTTGTAGGTATGTGCCATCTTTTTTTGAAACCAACCAACCAACCAACCAACCAACCAACCAACCAACCAACCAACCAACCAACCAACCAACCAACCAACCAACCAACCAACCAACCAACCAACCAACCAACCAACCAACCAACCAACCAACCAACCAACCAACCAACCAACCAACCAACCAACCAACCAACCAACCAACCAACCAACCAACCAACCAACCAACCAACCAACCAACCAACCAACCAACCAACCAACCAACCAACCAACCAACCAACCAACCAACCAACCAACCAACCAACCAACCAACCAACCAACCAACCAACCAACCAACCAACCAACCAACCAACCAACCAACCAACCAACCAACCAACCAACCAACCAACCAACCAACCAACCAACCAACCAACCAACCAACCAACCAACCAACCAACCAACCAACCAACCAACCAACCAACCAACCAACCAACCAACCAACCAACCAACCAACCAACCAACCAACCAACCAACCAACCAACCAACCAACCAACCAACCAACCAACCAACCAACCAACCAACCAACCAACCAACCAACCAACCAACCAACCAACCAACCAACCAACCAACCAACCAACCAACCAACCAACCAACCAACCAACCAACCAACCAACCAACCAACCAACCAACCAACCAACCAACCAACCAACCAACCAACCAACCAACCAACCAACCAACCAACCAACCAACCAACCAACCAACCAACCAACCAACCAACCAACCAACCAACCAACCAACCAACCAACCAACCAACCAACCAACCAACCAACCAACCAACCAACCAACCAACCAACCAACCAACCAACCAACCAACCAACCAACCAACCAACCAACCAATTTCTTCCCTGAATGTAAGGCCTCTGTAAAATGTACAACTTTCTTTGGTGCTAGACCACTGCTTATTGTTCTTGTTGAAATTTCTCATAGCCTAATTGCGAGGAGGACCTTTTCTGCTCAGTGGAGTGGAAGCCTTTAATCTCCGTTACCTAAAACGAACTATGACCAAAGCGTGAACTAAATGTATATCCTGACCTTGGCCATCCCATATGGTAAAGTTGGTAGCACTAAACGAGGTTACCTTTCTGCTTTAATGACATGAACTGTTGCTTGTTGTTGTGGGCTGTCTTTGACAAGGACCGTACCTTTCAGGCGTTTTATTTCGTTATTGTTGATTTGGCAATACGCTTTGGGTCACAACTGATGTCGGCCGCAGCGGAAGGATTTACACTGGCGTTGAGAGCAACAATGCTGTGATGCAGTTTATTTTCGCAAAGGCGCGTTATGCCCACTCTATACTGGGAAGCTGACGAGGACGTCTGATGGAATGACACGACGTGATTGACATCCCTGACTGACTTTTTCAGCACTTCTCCCCTATCGATAAACAAACCGTTTGGTCTCAGTGGGGCGAACTGAGAGAGCGTGGCCTCAAGTTTTACTGCTGATCTGGTTACGGTGTTGGTAGGTTGACCAGACAGTCCAGACCAGCCGAGCCACTTACTCGTTGTTTGCGTCACTAACTCCTTTATTTTCATCACTATTTTCATTCCAGCCAAGTGACGAGAAAACGAAACGAAGCATTAGAAATTGTACCGCGGCTCTTATCCCACTAGATCTCCTTATCAGCCGTTCATTAAACATCGTATTAAAAGACGCGTGCAAGTTACCTGGCTTTCCATAAGACTGTCCAAGGATCATTGCCAACCTGCCCGTACAGTTGATTTTGATCACTGCATTTGTCTCCAAAAGTTACCTCTCTATGCTGCTACTGTCAATTCATATCCTCACAACGGCAGCTTCGAGAGAATAGAGACGATGTGCGGTAGTAAATAAATGCTCGCTTGAAAGAATAAGGTGGCCGCATGGTTTTTTAGGCAAGACACACTAGGCTATGTGCGGTAGCAAAAAAATGCTCGCCTGAAAGAATAAGGTGGCCGCATGGTTTTTTAGGCAAGACACACTAGGATTGCTTCCCTGCTTCCTCAATTCAGTACGCACTTTTACTCTTTCTCAAGAACCCAACTGTCTACCTATTCTGGCTCGCTTTCATTTTTTTTCTGCTGGCGCAGATAATCCTGGAGAAGGCTTCTCGTCAAGTTTAGTGCTACCACCACTGAAAATCTGGAAGAAACGGCTTTAAGAACTCAGAAAACGCTAAGCTTCATCTTTCTCCTCCTCGATGAGTTGAACCCAACAATGCTGGCATCCTATTGCGCACCACTGTGGCAGTTTTCTTAAACGGTGCCGTGCCGTCACGTGATTTGACGATGCCACGACGTATCACGGCTGCCACGCTTTCTACAGCGGCTCTGGTGCCAGCGTTATGTATCTTCCTCTTCGCTATTCACGTACCAACTGCATATGCGATAGCAGGTAAGTTGTCTGACGTATCTGCATGTTTATAAGAAAGCTAAGGAAAACAAATCATTGGTATCGTAATCACGTGCTCTCTCACATCCACTGTCGGGCAGTGGTTTCCACACTGATGTCAATTTAAGCCTCTCCTTCGCAAGTTTCTTTAGGAAAATGCGCCAAATGTAAACTGCAAACAGAGATGAACACTCAAGAGAAACACGGTTGCCGCGGAAGCTCAGTGGTTATGGCGCACGGCTCCTGACTCGAAAGTCGAGAGTTCGATCCCGGTCGCGGTGGTCGCACTTCAATTTAGGCAAAGTACAAGAGGCCCGTGTACAGTGCGATGTCAGTGCGCGTTAAAAAAACCCCAGGTGGTCGTAATTATCTGGAGCCCTTCACTAGGACGTCCCTCATAGCCTGAGTTGCTTTGAGATGTTGAACACCATAAACCAAACCAAACCGAACTGAAGACACACACGTGGGTAGACTAACGAGTGATAGTTTTGTTCTTGTTGCACAAAATAAAATAACAAGACCAGTGAGAGGGCTAGTTGTTGCTTTATAACGAATATACGACGCTTAACTCGCCCAGAAAATGCAAATCATTAGCATAACGGCTGAGAGACGAAGCACGTAATTTGGACTGAATTATAGAGAACCAGTATAACAGGAAGGAGTGAACATAATACAACGAAATCATTTTGGCTTTGTAATAAAGCATCATATCCTATGCAATAACATTAGTTAAAAGTTCTTGCTTTGTCGGTATTTCGTTCTGCGCATGATCCTTATTTCATTTATTAATTAAGCGCAGTATCTCCACAAAGAAGAAATAACTGTGCCCAAGCGATAAATATCGAGAAACCTTGTATCGTCACCTTCAAAGATCTTTTTGCTTGTGACGGCTTTTGTACAATGTGTGAAACCAACTCGTTTAACAGTGCGTGCTGCGCTAGGTGCAGCCATCCTATCCCCATAGACTTCCTCATTTAATCTGCTCAACCCACCCCCGTCTGCTCGCACCTACATCCACCTTATCTTGGGATGTACGCTATTGCCCAAACGGTCTATCGGTTATCGCATAACCACATTATATGCCTTGCCCATGACTGTTACCTGAAATTATTTTGACCTAGGATGTTACCTCGGCTGTGTTGCCTAACGCATTCGGCTTTTACATGGTATATTAGCGTTACTCCTAATATTTTCTTTTTTTATAGTTGGTTGCATGGTCGGACATAAACACTTTCGTGAAGTTGTGTTTTGGAGTGGCAGTAGAACAGAAATACGAAGAGAGAACAGCATACGTAGAGAAGCTGCGATTACGAGATGTGCTGACTGCTCGAGATTATTGCAAGCACATAAAAAGTGAAACGCTTTTCATCTGGAATATTTTGACGCTACAGACAAAACCTAGCCAATCTTGGTCGCTCCGAAAGCGCAATTAGGCGACCTGCGGCAGGGACCTTTCATGTTGCCTTGCTGGCCTGATCTTTTGTAAACGCCATATTCTTTTCAGTTCTCTTATCACCCCAAACTCAATGGCGTACGCCCAACACACCTGAACTTTTTCGCCACTAATAAAATTTCCAAATTCATTCAGAGCTCAAAGAGAGCCAGTTATACGTAAACTGAAGATATGATGGACCGCGGTGGGCAAGCACTTATTTAGACTAATTTCGGAATTAATGACAAACGTGTGCTTTTCGATAGCTCCAGCTTGCCTGCGGCCAGCTAGCTCAGTGCAGTACGAGTCACCGTTGTCCTCCGAGTTTCCTTTCCTGGAGCCCGTTGGCAAAAGGGATGACGGCCTGGACATGCTCTACTACGCACTCAACTACGTCGGTGCTTTCCTCGTCCCAGTGCCGGGTGTCCCCAGCGGTAAATATTCGGCTTTCTACAGCATGTATGATCTACTTTGCGTCCGCAGCTTATTTCATTCCACGAGACCGGAAATCTAAATTAAGCTTTTTCAGATATATTGGCGATCTGTAAGGAGCCGTGCGGCATTCCAGCCTGCTGACCGTACAATCAGCTATTGAAGTCGGAAAAGAAGTCGATAACGTAACATTTCAAAATAAACCGTCGCTTTCTTTTAGTGCATAAGGTAACATAAAGTTCTCATAGAATGTTCTAGCGCGATGGAAAGAAACGCAAGCAAGACGGCATCTAGACGTTCCGCTGTTCGAATTTCTATTCATCGCGCTTTAACCTGGGTGGCAAAAAAAAAGAAGTTAGAGTTGCTCTAGAATGCATCACGGATGACCCTAACGTATTTTTCTTAGTGCGAAATAATGTGATGAAAAGAACTGCGAATAGCGGAGCGCCTAGGCTCCGTTCTGTTCGCGTATCTTTCCGTCACTACTATACATAGTTAATGGTTTGGACGCACTAGAGGGCTTCTGGAGAAACTCAATATATATTTTCTCTTCATTTCACAGATCGAATAATTACAAGTCACAAAAATCAGGTTTTAAACGTACGATTTCCAAATACGGTTTTTATGTTAGCCGAGTGGGCACATCTTGTCAGCCTTGGCTTTGTTTGCCAGCAGTAATCTGTTAGTGTGTGTTTGGCGTGGTAATTGCAGCAACTATGCTTTGTCTACATGTATTTCCTTACCCAGCAGTTTACGCAAATCAGCACTGTTCTTAACTGATATTTTTAAATAGTTTCATCATTTTGGTTATCTATTTTTACAAAGATCATTCAGTGATCATAAGTTGTTATATAAGCGAAAAAATAAAATGTTCTTTATAAACAAGTTCAGTTTATACATAAATTTTATTGAAGGATCATATCGAAAAGTTTGCGAAAATGAATAAACAGCACATCAAATTGATGACGGCATTCAACAATTCCCATATTGCATGGCCGAAGGTACAAGCTCAAAACAAAAAGGTAGCTTTTTTCTGAAGCATTGCTGCGATACAGACGTGATTGTCATCCTCATCATCAGCCTGACTATGCCCACTGCAGGGCAAAGGCCTCTCCCATGTTTCTCCAATTAGCCCTTGTCTTTGCCAGCTGTGGCCATCGTTTCCCCGCAAATTCTAATATTCTATGATCTGCCAAATATTCGCGATCAGTCAAGTATCCATTATCATATTTCCTTTTCTGAGGCCTCTGTCATTACGTTATCGAATTCCGGGTCTGTAAATCTGCGCTAGGTCTAGGATAGCTTCCTGTATTGTACGCGGCTATTAAAAAGCAGTTTCACTTCTTAACTCTCAATGTGTATCCATCTGGGGAAACATCTGGTGCGTTATAATATGCGCAACGAATTACCGCTGAATATTTTTGAGCACTGACGCTACTGCGAAGGTTTCTCTTCGTTCTTATACCGCTCTCTTCAATAACTAGAACACTGTAGTGTTGGGGCAAATATTAAAGCGTCAGGTACACAGTTAGTAAAAAATAATAGCCTAAATGCTCATCATGATCGTGGTGTGTGTCTTGTGGTGCATCGCCACCATTCCCAATTTTTTGAAGGTGTTGAAAACTCGTCTTCCACGGTCCTAGACATAAAAGTCTCCACAGATGCTACAAACCCCTCACCAGACAGCTCAGAAGCAAATCTATTAATCAATACATTATTGACTAAAGCTGTACGTTTTTTGTTTCCCTTTGTGTGGTGCTGTCTTTCCACATTTACTGCACAAAGTAGCTGTATAGTAGCGAAGTGTTGTTCGTCTCATTTCAGCTAAGCATTTTCTTGTCACCCAACCATATATATAGCAAGTTATGCTATTGCTTGCATGCATAACACGAATTAACTTCCTCCTTTTATTGCTTGCTTTTTATGAAAGAAGCGAAAATCTTTTCGTTATGAATTTCGCAAATTTTTAACACTTATTCTTTCTTATGCGGCATTTAAGGCCTAAATGCATTGCAAGTCAGGGCACGCAATGCGAAACAACATTTACGAGGAGGTATAGCTCGGGTATTAGCAAGGAATAATTTTGTGTCACTCTAAAGACAAGCAAAGGAGAAAGCTGTGTGGCATAAACAAAAGTTTTCTTCTCTTGTACTAAGAGTAAGCATATAAAACGTGAACCCTGCTACTGCTTTGATGGACTCCATTGCACAGGCAGGAATGGCGCATAAATTTAAAGGCCTTAAAAACCACATTCTCATGACAAATATCGTCATATGGTTCTACGCGTGTTTCAGTATTACTATATGCATTCTATGGGCAAAGGAGAAAAAGTCTTTTCTCCATTTGTTTCCTGCAGCTTCCCTGACACCTGACGTTTTACGCAACCCGGCAGGAGTGATACGGCATGGCGCACCGAATGTAAGTTCGTGGGGTGACGAAGGCCGTCTGAGCGGATATTAGGGGGGCTACGATAGCAAGGAGTGATTAGAAACGCTGCTCATGGGTAGGCGTAAATTATGGTGCGCTATTATCACCGACTCAAAGCTTATCATTACCCGATAGTTCAGGGGCTCCAGGCAATCTCGAAGCACCCCTCTCTTATATTCTACTATATTGAGGCTCTACTATGGCACTTGTAGCACTCGGCTAGTTAAAACAGTGTTTTTCAAAATTCCGGAGTGAAATACACAATATAAATGGTACACAATTACATCCAAAGAAGTTATACATTTTCCTCCCAAAATGTAACCCTGTGTATAAAAATCAAAATTCAGGCAGTTATCTCCAGTGACCACGGGAACCTGAACAGAGTGAGAGAAACAACTCACTTTGTTTGAAAATGCAGAAGGTTAGGTTTATCATGAGGAGATTCTCTTTGTTCTGATTAATCGGACGTTGCCAAACCATTGGCAGTGCAGGTAGATGTAATATTAAGTTTCTTTACTCTCTTATAAAGCGAATGAAAATAGATATTTTTGACTGTAGAATGTGCTCTCCTGCTGTCATGCTCTTAATTACATCTCTCTCTTGAAAGTGCTCTGGCTGGTCAACCAACCTCATTTTTCTCGACTTTTCCACAAAATGAATAGGTATTTATAATGATTCACAGCGATCGAGTCATGTCTTACAACTGATGGTTGCAAAAAGGTCACAGGAGACGTAGTATGGCAGAAAAAGAAAGTACTTACGCCGTTGCTCCTAAGCCGTTGGTAGAGACACGTGAATTGCCATTTGTCAAATCTTTTATCTGCTTGTCGTCAGTATCTAATCCTTCAGTTGGTCTTTAGGCACGTATTTACAGAAAGTGTTTAGCCCCGCAAAAGCTTTCGTAGCTTAGGGCTACATTCGAGGATAACAACGCATGTAGACCTAGGTGGTATGAGAATTTAGTGTTACACTCGACAAATCTTACGTCGTATTCTCTGTCAATAGTTTTTGGGACAATAGTAGCAGAAGAAAACCCCGAGTCGATATGGATATGCATAAGAACTCGGCACCCATGTGGATCCCCAACCACATGCACGGAAGAAGTGTGTATTTGTGAAACGCAACAAAATTAAACTCGCCACAGAAAAGTTACAAAAAATCAAGAGGCATATGAAAATTATCAATAACTGCGAGAGAAACGATCAGAATTGCTTTGGTAGATGGACTTCTTCTGCTTTGCACTGTACTTAAATAAATTAACAGAACAGTGCCACAGAGTATGGGCCGTAATTTTTATTACCACCAGACAGCAGTTTACAGGCAGTCCTCTGGCGTAACACAGGCCCTCAGCCAATCAGGCACTTGACAGATTAAGGCACTCAATCCATTTAAGGGCACAAAATTTAATAGTTTCCCCAACAGACGCTCAGTGGCGCGGTTACGGAGTGTTAAGAATACGCTGTACACCACAAATTCAAACGCTGTTCTTTGAAAAAATGGCTTCTTGATTGCAGTAAAAACCAAGATCACCAACCGTCGTCACCGCATGTATGCTTTCGCGCCTGAGATTTTTCCGTTCATGCCGGGAATAATTCGGCGAATATGAGACGCGGCAACTATGAATGCTGCCTAGCTACCGCTCGCAAATGCGGTACTTCTTTCACGATACAGAGCATCTTCATGGTGCCGGCAGATGTTTTCATTAAGAAGGAGTTCATGCAAGAAAACTATGGGCGCCGAAATTTGCTTCTCAGCTCCGGATGAAAATGAGTGCACTGCGTACGTTTTGCATGTAGCAAATCCAGGAACCTGGGTTGTAAATGGATAAGCATCTAGTGGTGAATAGCACCGCATAATAAAAAGTAGGATCGCTTCAAAATAAACATCGCTTCAAAAAAAAGTACGATCGCAGCTGTGAAAAAATAAAAAACATCTCCGAAGAGATATGTGACAGTAGCTACGAGCTAATTTCATCGTAACAAAAAATTGATTGTCAGAGACGCTGCGAGAAGAATGACGCCATTCGCACCGCTCACTGGAACCTAAACGAACTGTCCCGATCAAAATTAGCGGGACGCGATTGTGCGAAGAAAAAAAAAACTTAAGCCCAATCACGTAATAAAGTCGCCTAAAATGTGGTGAGATATGAGGGTTCAGCCATGCTCAATACGCGAAATAACAATACCACGCGACTGGGCACGGAGCGAAGCTACAGCAGTATTTTTCCCAGAACACTTGTCTGTAAACTTTTATTCATAACATCACGATAAGAAGTGGGCTAAAAACTCATTTTGACAGCTTTCCAGGGAGGCAGTAAAACTGATCGCAAGAATTCTACTTTTCCATGAGCTGGGGCGAGATGCAGTACTGCGCACCTCTTCAGCACCGTGTCAGTCTGATTTCTCACAAGCACTTCCGAAAATAAACGCCCATGAGATCAAATTGTTAGCCAATTACTCGGCTTATCAAGTATTTTGGTAAGATTTCTTACGCATTTGGTGGTTTAGGTTTTAGTAAACGAGGTAGACCGCGACTCGCTTACCGCGTCCCAGTTCCCTTCAAGGTGATTTTTGCCTGCGGACGCATGAGACTTCGGTTTCTCAGGAATTACCGATTTTCTCTGCACACCAGTCTTTAAAAGTGCTCTGAATCGTGATTTTTCTAATAAACTTAGCTCCTATACTTCCATGCTTTAACGATCTCGCGCCTCCAGCCAGTGAAACAGAGATAGCATCAGCAAAAGATCAATTAGTGTTCTGCTCTCCTCAAAAAAATCAATGACGCACAAGTCTCTACCGTATTAGGCTGCCAAAATTACTGCATGTAAGAGCAATTGTTGCACATACATTGTTTATTAATTGGCTCACACTTACGCAGAAAGCACAAAGCGCGTCGGGATACCGGCGGTCTGTTTGTAACAGTTTTCTGTAACAGGTATCAGTTTTCTGTGAGTGGCGAACGGCCACCGCTTTGGCAGTCGTGAGAACCTGGCGTACGGTAGAAAATCGCGTTTGCGTTCACGCTTTCAACCGAGTTCACTTTTGAAAGGCTGGTTGCTGATTTACTTGTGCGAGCTGTGAGTGAGCATTCGCCTGGTAGACAGGAAATCACGAAAGAAGGAGTGAGTTTTTCCATTGTGAAATCTGCTCAAACTTTCGAAACCGTATTTCTCCGATGAAGAGAACACTTCGGCTTGAACACGAACTCTAGTACAGTATTTCAGGCTATGCGAATTGCGTTCAAAGACGTGTCACCTCACCGTGCAAAACGTGCGTTTTCTGGTAAGAGAGGTTTGTTAACTTGAAGCTGGTCGCCGTGCTTTCGTCATAGGTACGACGACAATGCTGAGGTTGGTGTTTTAAATGTCTTGTGCCTTTATCACTGTAAGCTGAGGTTACTTTCAGCAGCTCACTATGTGCACCAACGCAAAGCAGCGCTGATACGGGTACGGGACGAGATGTAAGATACTGGACGGAGCGCCGTTTACCAAAAATAACTTTTATTCAGAAAAGCGCGCATGGGCTGCGCGTTCAAAGCTGTTGCATTCATTTTCGGAACTCGCGAAGAGGCAAGCAAGGGCGAAGAAAGGACTAAGGAAACGCTGTTTGAACGAAAAAAAATGAAGAAACGACTCGTTCATTAGAGATTCAGGAATGTTCTGCAGGCCATGATAGCGAATAAAAAAGCTGAATGGGGCGGTAAATGATGCTGAGGATGAAAACTGATGTCAGAATTGGTTATGGACAACCACTGCTTTATATGTGGGCATTTGTGACGTTATATCGCCTCATCTGTGCAACTTTGTTTCAGTAAAATTACTAGTCTAATATGCAGCCTTGTAAGCCAATTTAAGTTCATTCACCTATTAAGTATTATTGCATACGCGGTTCTGGAGCACATTAAGAATCGTGCTGTTAATTACATGCAAAGGGTTTGCCAAAAATTTAAGCCCGCGCTTCCGAAGGTAGGAGCGGCTGTCTTCTGCGGCCTCAGAGGCGCCATCGCACGGCGCCCGGCGCCTGCGAATTTAGGCACTGTGAGGAGGCTCACCCATTTCTCTCTAGTGCTCCCTTTCACAATCAAGCCTCAGAAAAGGTAGTGTGGCGTGTTGTTTCACTTCTCGTGCCGCCGTAGCGTTAGAGCACGTAGGAAAAGGAGCAAAAACTTCTCGATGTCAGCGTATGAGTTAGACTAGGTCAACTATCCCTCTCCTCATTGCAAAGAGGAAGACTTTAATAACAAATAAACACTAAAGTATGCAATCAGAAGAGTTAAGCGAACATCAGGACGAGTTACATGAACAATGATGTCGTGATGCACTAAACTGCTACTAAGGGAACCCCAGTGCTTGTCTCTGCTTTATTTCCTAAGGGTCTTTAATCGATTCGCCTTTTCCCAACGACGCATATATACCGCTGCTGCTTACTTCAGTTATCCGCTTCATAATTAACCACAGAGAAGATTGAGCACGAGAAAGGTTTACAGTAGATAAAAAAGATATAACGTTTAAGTTTTTCGAATCTAACCTATTTTACCTCGCTACAACTTGTGCTTGACCTCAATGGGAAGACAATATAAAAAAATATTTATCATCAGATTAATCCACAGGTTATTTTAAGAGCCAATTAAGTGAAGCACTGATCCCGGCACTGTGTGGGAGTATCTATGAATTTGTTGTTTTTTAATACAAACTGATGAGCCAATTTCAAGCATGACTTTTTGACAACACCTTAATGTTGTCAATACTTCGCACGCAAGCCTTCCATGCCGAGTGTTGATTTCCACCGTCCAGGCATGGGGCCTAGGAGTTAGTCTTTGTACGTCTAGTCTGCGTTTCTCGACTCTTGTAGTAGGTGCTCGAATTTCACCTTGGAACATCTGGCTTTCCTGTCCCTTGGACGACTCGCGAAGTCTTTTCAAACATGTCCATTTCATTTATTGCAAGCAGACTGGCTTGGTCACTCCAGATGGTCCGCGTTGTTCATCTGCAATCATTTTTTTTACCAAGCGTACGAGAGTGCTTCAGGTCGTTGTTTAGTAGAGACGCATATCAAAATCCTAAATATTTCCATGCCGGAAAAGTAAAAGCTTTCCTGGAGTTCCCTGAACAATCTCTTTGTCCACAGTTCATTGTATTACAGGATGCAGACGAACTCTGCGAGCGGAGAATCAGAAACCTGTTATTACGTTCCCGCCCCTGTGGCTTAAAGTTAGAAAGTTGTGACAAGGTCTATATCAAGTCCCACACGACCAAAAGTTCAATTCGCCTATTGAAATGACTCTTGAAATGTCTGCATATCCACACCACGCGTTCATTTGCTGACCTCATTCCGGCAGTACAGTTGTGCTCAGGGATGTGCAGATTTTGATCTGGGTCCTGATATTTTGCTCGGTGCATTGTACATGACGTCTCAAAAACCATTCAGCCACTGTAGAGCCTGATACCAGGGAAGAATCTCATTAAGTGTCGATAAAAGACAGTCCAGAGTTATTTCAACTGGCGAGAGCAATGCCTTTCGTAACGACTTGGTTGCTCGTTTTGAGGAGTCCAGTTGCGCAAAACAACAAACCTTCTTTGAATTTATAATAATTCAAGAAATGTGACGTTGCAGGCTGCACTGCTGCGAAATGCTTCGCAAGCTGTAGTGTTTCACACCAGATTTCGGGCCACGGATAATTGACATATGAAGAGGCTTGGTGACGTTACGCGCACCTTACACTACACCTATTCCTTTTAAAAATATGCAGTACTAAACGTAGCCTCCGAATATATTGCTTCAACATCACAGAAAGCTAATAATACATTACAAAAGATGGAAAACGAGCGCAATAAGTGTTCATGAAAATATTGAAATGAAAAACAAACCGAAGGCAACAGTTTCATCCCATAGAATTACTGACGGAAGACAAGGGCATTATTGCGTCCAAATACAGTAAAAAATAAAGGGTTACTTATTTCGCGGCATATTTTGAATTTATGCGGTAAATTTGAAGAAATATCTTTTAGGCCGTCAGTGCATTTGGGTAGACGTATATTCATCGGACATCTTGATGACTTGCTTAGTTTTTATTGCCTTTCTGCAGCTTTAATTTCTAATATTTTGCATAGTTTTCTAGGAACCACCATGCTTATTCGATGCTGAGAAGAACACATTAGCGAGGAAAACCATGGTAGCTTTAAAAACTGAAACTCATAATCCGTCAATTGAGGCACCACAATACACGCACGAAGAAGAAACGAGGCTATTATCTGGAATAAGTGCTCGTAGCTGACTCTCAGTCGGAGTATTTCGGCGACCTGACCTATTTTATAGAAAATGTTCTAAGCCTGCGTATCCTCTGATGAACGCTACTCAACACGCGAGACACTTCATTCGTAACGTTGCATCGTAGTGCTAGCCATTCGTCTTAATGTCGCTTCAGCTTTGTTTCTGATTTCATATAGAGGAAGGGCACAGTTTGCGTAGTGTAATTCACCTCTTGAGTTCGACGAAATCTGCACCAGCACAGGAATGCAACGGTATTAAACGCGTTAACAGACAAAGTAGACGCCGCAGTACAAAGAGAGAAAGTAAGGAAGAGAGAGGAGTTCCCTCGCACCATATATGCTGCGTAGTGCGTCTGAGTGCAGCGTCGCCAATGCAAAAAGCAACCGCTCATGCTACCGGAACGGTGACCAGGAATCTTATGACAAACTCTCTAGCTCGCGTAACGACGGTACAGCAGCGCCTTCTCGGTAACTGCAGGCACTGCGTGAATACCCACGACTGTTGTACCTGGGCACCGCGGGCGTGGCTGTGGCGCTGGTGTTTCCGCTGTTCGGCTGCTTGCTGCTCGTCTGCCGCTGCTGCTGCGGTGCCTGTGGGGGCGCCACCAACCTAGTGGAGAGCAGGGCCGACGAATGCTGGCGCTTTGTGTGCTTCTTCAGCCTGGGCGTCTGCTGCGTGTTCATGATGTGAGTGCAGTCACCGACCAGCAGTTTTTGCCGTGTGCGTTGCGTAACCGCCTTTTTTACGTATTAATAAACTGTACTTTTAGTGCGTAAGCAGCACAAGCGGTACAATGGGAAAAAGCTGGAGTCTTCCTCTCTCCGTTTTAAGCCTCAGAATGAAATGTCCGCCCAACAGAAGCGCCACCAACAAGCCATCTTCCCACCGTATCCCCCTAAGGGCTGCCCACCCACCCCACGCTACCCTTGATCCATCAGCCGAGCCCACCCCCTACCACCTGCACCTTCTAGAAGCTCTGTCCACCACCCGACCTCTCGAACTCTACCCAAGAGAAGCGGCTCCCACCACCAACCTACCTACCTCCGTCCTCCGCAAATCCTCTATCCACACAAAGTCCACGCACCAGCAGCAGCAGCAGCAATGGCGGAATTGAAATCAACGTCACAGTGGAAAACCCAGCTGCCCTCTCGAAGAACCACCCACCAGCCACCTTTTGGCCCCGAACCCTTAACTAAATCGCTGCGCATTGAAAGAACCACCCGCCGCCACCCTCAACGTACCTTTGCCGACAGGGTCCAGGAAAATTCTGTCACGTGTGTGAAACATCGGCTTAGATCGAAGCACTTATTAAAGTAAAAGTGTGGAAGTAATCATGCAGGGTGAATGCAACTGCTTTCGAAGAACTGTCGACGGAAGTAAGTGATCGCAAGGTAATTTTATTCAGTAATAGCATTTCTGGGGTAAAGCACAGTGAACAACACACGGAAGAAAAGAACACAACACAAAAAGACGGGGGCTTGCAATTAAGCATGATTCTACAGAGCTGACAATTTTATGCGGAAAAAACAAGAATAACGAACAGAGCAAACGAAGTGATTTAACATAGAGGGATCATGTGCAACGTGCAGGAAACCGATAGACAGGAAGAGACAATAAATTTATGCTGTGTATTTCATTTTTTATAGCACAGATATATTTAAGGCCGGCCGATATATGCGTTTTTTTGCAATAATTAGAAAGTGCGGTATTATGAAAGGCCTTCTTTGTTTATAAAACAAAGTATGTAAATCACAGCTAACCCTAAATTTGCTTCTGTTATATGGAACGGAAATTCTTTCTGGTATCGTCGGTTTTCCTCTTTTCTCCGCTTTGGTTTTCTGCGCTATGCGGTTGCGTCCTCTATCATTAATTCGTCAACGTTACAAACACCACCGTGAAAAAAGGCGGTGTCCGGAGTTGTGTTATGTACGGCACCTGCCAACCACATGCCGAACCGCACGGTTGACAAGTGGAAAGCAGCACCGAGAGAAATCTCTCTTTCCACTTGAAGGAGGGAGGAGGCAGATAAGGGGAGGTTAATAATTAATAATTTGTTGTGGGGGGAAAGGAAATCGCGCAGTATCTTGCTCATATATCGTTGGACACCTGAACCGTGCCGTAAGGGAAGGGATAAAGGAGGGAGTGAAAGAAGAAAGGAAGAAAGAGGTGCCGTAGTGGAGACCTCCGGAATAATTTCGACCACCTCGGGTCTTTGCCGTGCACTGACATCTCACAGCACAAGGGCACCTTAGCGTTTTGCCTTCATAAAAACGCAGCCGCCAGGCTCGGGTTCGAACCCGGGAACTCCGGATCAGTAGCCGAGCGCCCAAACCACTGAGTCCACGCAGAGGGTATAAGGGGAGGGGCCACCTGCCAAAAACACCACCGTGAAGAAAAGCTTGCGTCCCGAGTTGCGTCGTGTAGACCACTTGCTAACTCACCCGGAACCTGCCATGGCTGGCAGGAGGCAAAGTGGTGAGAGGAAAAATCCCCTCTTCACTTTTTTATTCTGGTTTACACTTCGTTTTACAGGTGTTCAACTTCACATCAAACGGCAGAGTGGTTAGCCAGCCAACCATTAGCTTTAAAAGGGAGACGCTTATTCGGCGATTACGTTTGAAAAGCGATAGCATAGCCACTTCATATTGACGCCCATGCCGTAGACGCCCATTGTGATGCCCGCTCCTATATATAACCTTAAATGTGTTGCTTGACAGTTCGATTTCCGATCGAAAGCTGGCGCAAGTTGCAACTAGCAATTGTGTCCGTGATCTGACTCAGAATGGACCGCAATCAGTGCCGCACTTGTCCCACAATTTGGCCTCCCACATTCTTTGCTCCAGAAACCTCCATCTTAACGATTCTGACAGCAACTCAACAAAGCCAGCAAAAAGGCCTCAACGGGCTCCTTATTCTATCGCATAGAATGTGTGCCCCATCAATGAAAGTTTTGAGACCGGAGTTTTTGCGTACGAGGCATCGAAGCTTGAAGCTAGCTCGCCTGAAACTGCCATATCCATCGCCCAGCTTACGTCAATTTCAACGTATCCTATAAAACATCGATTATAATCATTTGACATCAACCTGCACCCTGAAATCTAAGACAGTGAATTCGAACGATGCCTGAGCTTCTACAATAAGATTTCAATTTAAAAGGACCACGCTCCTGAATTACTGGAGAAAATTATTTCGTCTGACGAGAGATGCTTCTGCAGAAATTCAACTGTCATCCTGGGCCAACTTAGGTGGTCCGTCAGCTTTTGGAGTGGAATTTTTAATTACAGGATTGTTGACCTATAAATGATTGAAAAACACTGACCGGGGAGGGGGGGGGGGAGGTGCTCGACACAAAAGCAATACTTCAGCGAGATGTGTACGACTGTACATCTTGCCTACCGCTTGGTGTACGGAAGCATACATGGATTCAGCACGACAGTGATCTAGGGCGTTCATTGTCACGTTTAGCACATCTTCTTGGCAGCAATTTTTCAGGAAAGTGGATGGGATGTTGCGGCCGCATTGCGTGTCCGCCACGATAAAACTGGTAGCAAGTTCTGTACGCGATCGTCTAATGATGTGTAAAGCCACATTCGGATGCACAGCACTTCAAACATATTTTGGTTGTTTTTTTTGGAGAAGACTGTTTTTGTTTAAATTCATAAAACCGTCTAGTATACGCGCAAAGAAGTGGCACACCAAATTTTTTTGCATACTGTGTTTCTCAAGGAGTAAAATTGATCTTCCCGTCCACATGTGCGCTTCCGTGACGGCGAGGTGGTTTACCCTCGTACCTTTATTTTCTCAAAATGCAAATATGCCCTCAACCTGTGATGCCCTTTAGACGTGCTCTATCCAGTACTGCCGCATCTTCTAGGGCACTTATCTGCCTTCAACCGCTCCGAATTAAATTTGTACTAGTCTGCGCGTTTTAAGAAAGACGCACTTTATTGTTAGGATACGTAGGGCCTTTGCCGCGGCCTAGGAAGGCAAGCAAAGTTTCGCGCATAGGTGGCGCCGACCGCAGGTGCCATGATTGAAAGATGCCACCCAAAAGAAGAAAAGACAGGCGAGGGGAAAACAAGGTGATAGCTCTGGCAATGATGCCTGTATCACGTGGTACCGTGCTGCTTCAGCAGTGAAGCCGGAGACATCGCCGTCACCATTTGACTTTAACAACCAATTTAGCTTAAACACGAGTGCAGAAGTGAAATTAAATCGGCTGTAGAACCAAATTTGTTTTTTTTGCCTTTCTTTCACCGTGCAACTGGGGCGTATGCAGGCTTCCCTTCAGTTTCGTTGTGGTTAAAGTGAAGATTTGAAAGGGTATTGAAATACTGCTCTATTTTAGTCATATTGGTGTAAAAGTATACGTGTTTCAAGCGCTTGCCCCGCCCAGGAACCTATAATGACAAAATAAAATTGCACTAATGGAAGCCGTCTCTTTTTCTTTTTTCTTTTTGTACAAATGTTGCAATCTAAAAGAAATGTTGTTGCTGCGACGGGACGATGCCCTACAAGTTATTTCGTGGCTTTGGCGTGTCCTAATCCTGGTCTGTGCTTTTAAAAGGTATAAATTATTATTATTATTATTATTATTATTATTATTATTATTATTATTATTATTATTATTATTATTATTATTATTATTATTATTATTATTATTATTATTATTATTATTATTATTATTATTATTATTATTATTATTATTATTATTATTATTATAGAAATAAAAAGATGCCCTTTGGACGCGCACTGTTCACTTGTGACTCTCTGGTGCGAGTACGCAAAACTAAAAAATGGGATTATCATTTTTATGCTCTCTTCAAGGTAAGTCTAGGCTGGAGTGTATTATGTCTTGCACTCTCTCGCGGTCCAGAGGTTTTGCACCTCTATTCTTAGGTGAGCGATGAGGGAAAAATTGTGGTACCGCAACGGAGCCCATTCCCGGATTTCGAAATAAGCCTAATATTCAAATAAATGCATAAATAAACAAACAATCTTTTCTCCCAAAAAAAAGTAAGCGACGCGAAGAGAAAAATACCTGACGAGCTGATCCAGCTTGAGGAGTTCTTGCAAAAACAAGCGCAGTATGTAGTCGTCGCTTGTAACTCAGACTGAAAAATTCTCTTTTTTTCATTTGCGGTCACTACACGTGCAATCGACCACTTTATACGGGTGGGCCCCCCACTTTCATTAAAGAAAACGTATGCAGTACCTTTCAGCAAGTGTGATTAGAGTGTTGCGGCACACGCTGCAACTCATTTCTGTCGTGGCTTTTCAGGGTGGCTGCGGGTGTTGCTATTGTGACCGAGTTATACACGTACGCGGGAATCAGCTCCCTCCTACCATACACCAAGCGTGTCATTCTGGACTTGGAGACAGGCTACCAGAAGACCCTGCACGTGAGCATGCAGACGCAGAGCTAGTATGAGCAGCTTCTGTTCACCACGCTCCTCCTGCACGCTCCACGCTCCTCCGAATACTTCTCCACAGGCATGTTTTGTACCCGAGTATTATGTTTATCCTTGACTTGTATCTGCTAGCCCTATACTGTCACGGTCTGGAAGACGACGAAGTTGGCCCTGCTAAGGGACGGAATGCTCGCGCCAGGCCGGCACCCACTGAATCATTATCATGGCCATCTGTCATATCTCGTCCTTCAGCTTGCTGCCGGGTAACAATATTTTAGCGTAAGGAATATTTCTGTTCAGTATAACCCGATGTCCGATCCGGTAAGCTAAGCGGGTTAAGTTGAATTGTTTTCGAGGAATCAGTTGCAGTTCAAAGTAACAATATGCGACACTATATATTCTCTATTTAATGGCATTCCTTGATTAGTGTTTAGTAGTTTTAAGAAAGTACAATAGTGCGGTTGAAGGTATGAGGCAGCTTTGAAAACTCTATTGCTTACTAAAAAAATTGGTTTTTAAATGGTGTGTTATCAAAACATTCATTATTTGTCAATGGATTGCAAGAAAAATTACGTTCTTAATTACCAGCATTTAAATGATACAGTCAAGTTGCAAGGCCATGCGGGTCACCGAAGGCGCAAGGAAATGATTCGGTTTGACGCTAAGCAAATTATTTGTCTAATTTTGCGGTGTTAGGTATCTGTGCTAATTTTCTCAGTTTGGATTATTCAGAATTGTTTCTTAACGTTTGTCTATTTTATTTTCTATGTATGAAATAAAATCTGCACAACAGAGACGCATGACATTTTGAACAGGGCAATTGTATATGTCAGTCTACCGATACTGAGATTTGGCTTTTAATTTGCAGCATGTCACTTGAACAACAGCAGCCGATCCCCAAGATATCCTGAAGCCAGATGTATACTTAGCACAAATTCAAAACAAAGTGAACATTTTTGGTTAATCTATTCTAACATTTTGATTAGGATAAAACGATTTTTTTTGAGAGAGAGATTGCCATTGTTTTGTTTCTTTTTACTATTCAATATTTTCCCTAAGAAATTTGCCTCATGTCTTACTGGCCACGTTTTCCTATGAAATGACTTAAGACTATTTTACTTTATATTTAAAGCAAATGGGATTCATAAAGTGACGGCTACTCGCACAGAACGACTATCCAGCTCCTAGTTACCCAGGGGTATTTCAAATCTAGCATTCCAGCATAAAAAAAAATTTTTGACTGAAAATTGAAATGGTAAATATATTGCTGCAAAACTAGCTTGTTGCGGGAGTTGTTCGCGCCTTTTCTCATTTTCAAACATGCTATTGCTTTTCCGAGGCGGCGCAAAACGAATCTAAACGGGCGTTTTTCCTAAGGTTTAGACAGTTATTAAAACTAGGCTTTTTGAGTTAGAGAAGCGCTTTTTTTTTTTCAAATAGCATTGTCAGCAGTGTATTGCATCATAATTCAGCTAAGATGTTCTAAGTAGCTCTGATTAACCAATATTGGTTAGTTAATATTTGATTATTACTATTGGGCGCCTTAATTATTGAGAGGCGTGCAGCCTACCGTAAGTAATATCAATATAAGTTTTTATAATTTCAAAAACACGGTTGCCTTGGGTGTTGTGGCTCAACAAATTTTAGCTATTTCGACGAGTTGCATGAACTGGAGAGGTTGATTTGCCTGCAAGCTTCTCAAAAGCGCATACAATTTGGCGCGATGTAGCCATAATTTATTGTGGCGTCATACAGCCGAGGGCAACCGCGTTTTCAAAATTCTAAAAACTGGTATGGATATTACTTACGGTGGGCTACACTCCTCCTTATATTTAAAGAGCTTAACAGTAATAGTTGAAAGTTACCTGTTAAACGTTAGTTAACCAGCCTGATAGCTCGCACGTCTTAGCAGAATTCTGATGTATTAGACTGCTGACAATGATACGGCGAAAAAAGCCAACTCAAAAAGCTTTTTTTAATAACTGTGTAAAGTCGTAGGTGAAACACCTTCTATAAAAACAACAAAGAATGAGATATCTCTGGTACTTTCCTGACTGCTTGGATACGTGCTTTCAAGTTACTTCCATTTCTTAAAGAACCTCTCAAGGAATGTAAACTAAGCATGACGCTTCGCAAGACAGACGATGCCTCGGTAACAATGACGATGTTTTTGGGCGTGGTAAGATGGCTGTGCTGCAGAGAAAAAATCAAATAAACTTTTCGATATTCTGCCCTAATCATGTGTTCCCGAAAGCAAGGAAGGTAACATGATATTAAGATGTGTTCGCTGCAGCTGCTCGTTGAATCAGGGGCCCCACTTAGGAGCGTGATTGCCTTGTTGGCTTGCGGATCTTATTTGTTGAATGCAAGGCAAGGCATCGCTCTGAATGACTGTACTGAGTGCATATTTCTTGTCTCGTGCTTCTGTCTATCGTCAAGTGACCGTTTCTTAATTATGGAATTCGTCGCATTCTCTGATCCGCTCCCCATGTTAGTTTCCTCATAGCAGATGGTATTTTCCCAATGACTGTAAGACTGAGTTGCAGAAGCGAGAGAGAGGTCTATCGTGGCAGACAAGGAATTGTAGCGGCGTAGCGTTGGTCCCGGGGATGAACCCAGGACAAGGACGAATTTTTCTTTAAATACCAAGTTTCTGAGAAAGCTGCTTAACTTTTCTTTGTAGCCGTATGGCTGCGCTCGGGTGGTTGTCAATGAGTAATTACTCCCATATTACTGCCCAGTAATTCACGTCCCCAAGCATAGTTCCACATACTTACGCGGCATTTCGCGAATCTCACTTCACTTTTGTGCTGTTTTCATGCTGATGGAAGATCTCTGACACGCGTAAGGTATTACGTGAAGGTTACCGATAAGCATGGCTTGACTTGATGTTGCCTTGTAGTATCCTTTTATTCATGTATGCACCATCCCAAGGGTGCGCAGCTCTTTGTTTTCTACGTAGATAAGGAGCTAATGTCATCGTTATAAAACACAATCATCCCTGCGGCCGCGTTTTCATTACAGGAAATTGACACATTACTACTCACGGACTACGAAATTTTTGAAAAAGAAATGGTGGAAAGACTTGACAGTGAGTATGACACCAGTACTGTAAACCTTCCTAACCACCTTCTAGGTAGATCCATGATAAATGCACTTTCCATAAAATTCTCCAGCTAACTAGCTTCACGTTGAGGAAAAGTACCAAATACAGTAATGAACACAAAGACACGATGCTTCAGCTTTTCCATTTCAACTCTTTTTACCTCACTAAAATTTGCGCATGAGATTGGTGGCACGACAATGTGGTAGTTTTTACACAATAGCAAACTTAATGAACACGTTACAGCATATTTACTGAAAACTGTTTTCTGCGCTGCGTGAACGTGGCGGCAGTTACAATTTTTTATTATAAAATGAGGAAGAATTTCAAGAATGCCTTTTCACGGAGACCATATGCGTCAGTACTTCACTCGCAAGCGTTTTCCGGCGATCACTGGTTCAGTCCTGCCGAAGCATGGAGTCTAGGAAGCTGTCTGTTAACGTTTATTCCATGTTTCTTCACTTGCATTTGGCGCTCGACTTTTCGCTCAATAATTCAGACTTTTTCGTCTCTCGGATGGTGCACGGTGGTTATGGAAATATATTGAATTGAAATAAACTCAGTGGGCGGCTTGGATACTTCACAAGGTCCACCATCTTCTCCTTCATGAAACTTTTCTCAAGCGTAGAGGAGCGCTTCGGGACGTAATTCTGTTCAAAAACATACTCAAATCTCAAATTCTTGCGTACGTGCAGAAGAAAGACCTTTGCAAAAGTTTTCTGATATATTTTATCCTTGATGGTACGTTGAATTCAGTCGAGGAGACAAACTCCACGAGTGGAGAATCATCCCTCAGCCGTTATGTTCCCGCCTCTGTGGTTTGACGTGGGAAGCTGATGACGAGGTCCATATAAATTGCGTTCGGAGCGACGTATATAACGAATCCAATCATTTACCGCACGACAAGAACTTTGATTCTTTTATTAGAATCAGTGTTTTCAATTCATGATCTATCCACACCAAGTGTTTCCTGACGTGCATCGTCCTGGAAACCCAATTTTTTCAGGTCTTCAGAGCTTTAGCTGGACACTGTCGTTTTGTGCAGCACATTGCACATTGCGCCCGACAGTTCATGCAGTTACTGAAGAGCGCGATAACAGGTCGAAATCTTCGAAAATATCGATAATGGTCAGTGTAGAGTCCATTTAGGATTGCGCGAAAAATGTCTTTTTCGAAAACTTGGTTGGTCGTTCTGGCCTGTCACCTTTGAAGATCGTAAAACCAAACCTACTGCGAACCTATATCTCTTCAAAATTTGTGAAGGCGTGGACTGCGCTACTCCGAAATTAGATGAAAGCTGGTGGTGTTTGATCCCGAATTTGTGGCGTCGGCGGATAATGGCCATTTGAACAGTCCTAATGATGTTATGTTAACATGACTGCGCTACTCTGAAATTCTGTGAAAGCTGATGGTGTTTCATCCCGAAGTGGGGGCGGCGGCTGATAATGACCATATGAACAGTCCTATTGATGTTATGTTAACATCACACTCCGCCTGCTGCTTACAAAAATACCCAGTAATACACCTAAACGCAGATTACGTCGCCTCAATATGAGATCAGGTTAATTCAGAACAGACGGAAAGTGAACGCTGGGAAGTGCCCATAAGATGACAAAAGTGAAAAAAGAACTAAAAGCAAACATTGACGCCCCAACAACCCCCGACGGAAGAAGAGGCCATTATTTCATCAAAATACATTCAGGAAAAGCAAATAGGTCTTTTATATTCGTGATATCTTGAATTGATGCGAAAAAAAATTGAACATACATATTTTGTTCACTACTGTATTTCAATGGCTGCAGCTGAAGCAGGAGTCCTTGGTCGTCTGTTATAGATGCTAGATGACGGCTGAAATTTGTTAGCAACATTTTACACACAAATAGTTTGATTCAGTTAAAATAACGCAGAATACAATATCTCTATTGCTTCTATTATCTTAGCATTTCCTGCAGGAGCAGGTCCCAGCTCAAAACGTGCCTATGTTCATTATATTATTGTCCTGTTTATGGAGAACTTCAATGTTGCTTTGCCTTTAACACTAGATTGCGTAAAGCTTATCGGAGAGGACTTGGAGAGCATAATGGCTGTAAACCCGGCCATTCTTGCCAAGAAGCTTGTCGACCGTAAGTATTACAGCCAGCAGTACTTGCTGAGCATGTAGTAACAACGAAAATTCATAGAAAATAACAAACCGTGGTGCTAATTAATTCACACATGTCTTGTGTGTACAGTGAATCAAGGAACCATCCTGAAAGAATTACACCACTAAGTTGTATGCAGAATTGGCTTTGATAGGAATTAAGAAATGTTTAGCTCTCTGTGGCTCAAACTGCAAGAAAACAGTAGGGGATCCGAACTAAATAACCGTAGACACGCAGTTTTAATAATTTTGTATTTTTATGGCTGGAAGCTAATAGTTGCACCGGGGCTTTGACTTCTCACTTGGCACTACGCATAAAACTGCACGCGTTCCCGTTTTTTCTGCCGAAGATGATATATATAATTATTTTCATGCCGAAAACTTATTTCACCTCACTCAAGGTGGGGTCTAATATCAATTTCTCATGAATTTCTCCTTAAAGAAGCCAATCACTAGGCCCTGGAAAAACTTTTACACATTGTGTCAGCGGTGGGTAGAAGTAAGGTATGTGGTAGGTACAGTTGTGCTCAGTAAATCTCATCTTAAGCCGACATTACAGCCGCTATTTTGCCGTTTCCACTCTGCGGGAACAAAGCGTACAACTTGGTTTTTTCGCAGACATTGCCGTCCTGACGGCTGAAGCACTCCCGCTGAGAGAGGCATCCGATCAGTACGTCGCTGCTGCAAGTGCGCTCCAGATAAGGACCAACTTCACCTTTGGAAATCTCGCAATTAAGGCAGTGTTGGACCAGTGCCAGTCGCAGCAGCCACCATTGAACCTCTGTGACCCCGTATTGGTTGCTCAGGCAAACCTTGAAGCGCAAGCTGCAAGCTTTTCTCAGGTTAGTTCAACGCTCCTTGATCGACGAGTATTCAAACTTTGCTAGCATAGTGTGTGCACAGGATCATTTTATCATTTTTTTCGGCATTGAAATCAAAACGAAAATAGCAGGAAAATTGGACGAAATCATGTAGCCTAACTGGCACCGTTTCACGCACGCATCGCCGTGTTTCTCCTGCCGCACAAAGTTTAGCCATCACGCTACCGGCTCCCCCGTGCGGTCTGTCTTCGACCTTTGTCGCGGAGCATTTCCTCAACCTGCCTCCGAATCACCTCCCGTTCTTTCGCAGACACTCGATAGGGGTGGTGTTGTATAGGCCTCTCGCCTTCATCCACTACAATGCGGTGTTTAGCGACCGATGTTTGTCGAACTTTAGAAGTGGTCGCAAAGCAGTCACGAAAAGAGTCGAGGATCATGTGGAGGCGGTGTTTCTGATCGGCGGTTAGGTCGGAGTTCACGTCAGTCATAACGGGGGCGTCAAACGTCGATGCATGGGTATCGTTGAGGGCGCAGGCGCAGTGGGAGACTGAGTCACTAATTTCATCGAAATAGGCTATGGCGGTTGCTTGCGGCAAGTGGCGGTATTCGGCGCTAAAGTTCGTAACAAAAAGCTGCGTTCGCAGTCCGCGGAGGGAAGTAACACCCCGCGCAACGCAGACTTGTTGACTCAGCAGTAACGACAGCTTACCTTCCGCAACCCCGTGAGGAGTGCGTGGGTTGGAGCATTCCACCGTAATAAACAAACTGGAGCGTGGTGGTAGCGTGACATTGTCATCAAACACGCGAAAAACAGGCCTGTCGGGCTCGCTGTTGTTGGATATGGCACAATGAGGTGAGAACGTCACGACAAGTTCGCGGAGGTTGATTATCGCACCGTGTTTCCGAAGAAAATCTAAACCGAGGATGAGGTCCTTCGAGCAATGAGCCAACACAGCGAAGCAGGCAGTGAAGGTGACACCACGAATCTCCATTCTAGCGGTGCAGAGGCCAAGCGGTGTCACCAGATGGCCTCCAGCTGTCCGGATGTGTGTTCCAGGCCAAGGTGTCAGTACTTTCCTCAGGACAAGCGTCAGACCACGACTCATGACGGAGAAATCGGCGCCGGTATCTACAAGAGCAGTCACGCGGCGGCCATCAACGATGACCGAGATTTCAGCCGAAGCTTGGTCACCGTCAGAAAAACGCTGTGTGAGGGAGGTCGGACTAGGGGATCGTTCTCGCGGTCGGGTTGAGGCGTCAAGCGGAGGCGTCTCCGTTCGTCGAAAAGTCGTCGGACTTAAGGGTCGTTCAGATTGTCCAATTGAGGCGTCAAGCGAAGAAGGCGTCTCTGGGCGTCGAAAGGTCGTCGCGGCGTGGGGTCGGAGGTCGGGTCGCATGCTAACGTCGGTGAGCCGAGGATGTTCGTCATTATGTCCGGTGACGGCGGCCCTACCTCCGGGGGTCGCCGTCCTCAGTTTTCCCGGCGCGGGCTGGAGGACTGCCGGACGTAGGACTGGCGAACTGGTGAAGAAAACCGTCGAGGCGACGGTGACCTGGACTGACGTTGGGCAGTGGGTACAGGTGGGACGTTGGCCTCTAGGTACTGATCGATCTCGCGGGGTCGTTCACCATAGCGCGGCAGGGGTGCGTCGGGCGAAAAGCCGCGCAGGCCAATCCGGCGGTACGGGCAGTGACGACGGATGTGGCCTGCTTCGCCGCAATGGAAGCACAGGGGCCTGTAGTTCGGCGTTCGCCACATGTTTGCCTTCGTGACGGGTGGGCGGTCGTCTGGCAGCGCTGTCGTATGCGGGAATCGGTGGGAAGGCACGGTAGGGGCAGGAGAGTAGAACGCCGGCGGTGGTGGCGCAGGACTTCGCAATGCCTCGCTGTATGTCATCACATAGGGCGCTGGCGGTGGCGGCGGTGGAGTGGGCTGCACTGTGCGGCGTATCTCGTCACGGACAGCCTCCGAGATGGCGGTGACACTAGGAGGCTGCTCCACAGAGCGAAGCTTCTGCAGCTCTTCGCGAACGATGCTCCTGATGAGCTCTCGAAGGGAGGTGTTCTCATCCCCGGGCCTCGGCATGTGGCACTCCACAGCAGTGATGTTTGAGGAACGGCCGTAGTGCGCAAACCGCTGCTGCAGGGCGCGCTCCATGCCTGCCGCCTCCTTTGCAAAATCGGCGACTGTAGCCGGAGGATCCCGCACGAGCCCAGCGAACAATTGCTCCTTGACGCCCCGCATCAAATGGCGCACCTTCTTGGCTTCCGACATCGAAGTATCAGCGCGGTTGAAAAGCCGGGTCATGTCCTCCACGAACATCGCCACGCTCTCGTTTGGCAGCTGCGCTCTCGATTGCAGGGCCAATTCAGCACGCTCCCTCCGCTCGTTGCTGCTGAACGTATCCAGCAACTGGCGCCGGAAGTCTTGCCAGGTGTGGATGGCGGACTCGTGGTTTTCGAACCCCGTCTTGGCAGCGTCCTGGAGGGCAAAGTAGACGCTCCGAAGCTTGCGGTCCTCGTCCCAGAGATTAAATTCAGAGACCCTGTCATACCCGTCCAACCAGTCCTCCACATCTTCAAACTTGTCACCATGAAACGGCGCGGGCGTACGAGGCGAATGAAGAAGCAGCGGTGGCGGACTCACAGTTTGCTGGAAGGTCTGGCTGGCCACCGTAGAGGTCATCTTGCGGGATGGCGCGGCGAGGGGATTGTACTCGGGAGCTAAGCCTTTCAAGCGGCGGCTTGACTTGTGGACAGGTGTCGTGTCCAGGGGGTGTGGCTTAGCGCTGGAGGTTCCTGGGACCTCTTCGTACATAGATCGTACCCAGCAGCTGCACCAAAAATGTCACGGACGCCGGTAGGACGTTCAATCCCTGGCAGAACAGTACCTGGCGAGCACACTGCGCAGAGCGTAGCCGGCAGGGCCTAGCCCCGAGCAGAAGAGGACGAAGTCCGGCGCGCGACAAAGGTCGAAGACAGACCGCACGGGGGAGCCGGTAGCGTGATGGCTAAACTAAGTGCGGCATTATCCCCTTCAGGCGCGAAAAAAATCTGTGGAACAAATAAAATATGTGAGCACAATTTTGTGTTCTCCAAGCTGCAAATGACGAGTCTTTAAAAGACTGAAACAAAAACTTTATTCTTTCTTAGAATTTCAGTGTCCACATTTGTGGACACAGCGCCTCAGTACAGAAAAAAATATGGCACACAACTAAAAGAAAGTGCGACAGTGTTCTCAGCATGACGTGGGGCACAAAACATGGGTATTCACATTTGTGAATAAAATCAAGCACTTTAGAATCTACTTGTTGTGAAAAAGGTAAAAGCAGTCGTTCTGAGCTGAGAGGCACAAGAAAATGTGGCACTTTCGGCAGCGAATCCTGCACTTCGCTGTGCATCCCTCACGGCGACAGCGCTGCGCGTTTGGCGTGCTGACATGCTCCGGCCAGTGATTGTAGCCATCGTACCTGATGGTTGCGGTGGGTAGCAAATGCGGGCTAGCCTTCTTCGCAACAGGCTCTGGGCACTCACTGCTTGGCCGACCGCGCTTTTTCGGGGTTGTTCTGCTGCATACGATGAGGCTGTTATAAATGTCTCTCTGGAATGCCATCATATCCAAGGTACTTTTCTGTGGAAGCTTCTCGGCACTCGCGTCTCGTAGATATTCTATCCAGCTGTTGCACAACGCAAAAGACAGAAAGTGAGAAATAACCCTCACTGGCCACTTTCTGGTTCTTGCCGTAAGCGGGTACAGTGACATCACAAAGTCAAGTTTATCGACACCTCCCATGTATGCGTTGTACTGCAGAATAACTTCTGGGCAGTCAATTTCAATATGTTGCTTTGTTGCCTCGATCCATCGCTTTACTTTTCCCACATTCCCAATTACAATTTGTGTGGATGCCATATTGACGACTCCATTATCCTGCCATCTCACAATGGCAATGTCTCCATTCGCGGGAACCTTCTGATCCATGCTTCCCCGTCCTTCTTTCTTCATTTCTTTGTCACTTTTTAAGGGACACTTGAGCAGTCGGTTGGCTCGGATCATCCCGCTGGCGAGAATGCCAATTTGCTTCAGCTCCAGGAATAATGGCACTGAGGTGAAGTAGTTGTCCATGAAGCACTTCAGGTTCTTTTCCTTAGGCATTGCTTCCACAAGACGCATGACAACCGATCCGCCAAGTCCGAGGTGTGAATGCTGTGCACTGACCCGCGTTCCCTTCCCTTGGTATAGCTCGAGGTCATGTGCTAAGCCATCGGCGCTGCAGCGGACAAACACTTTCACCCCTTCTGGGTTTGGCTTTCCTTTAACAAACTGTTTGGCGGGGACACGGCCAGTGAATGGAACCATCTGCACATCTATACTGTTGTGCTCCAGGGGTTCTAGCTGCAAGCACCGTGACCTCACTGCCTCTATGATAGGGCGCACTTTCCAGAACTTGTCCTGGCTGTTTGGGTCCCGTGGAGCGTTCGAGTCCGTGATGTGAAGCGCGGCTCTAATCCTAAAAAATCGCTTTGCTGTCATGGATTCAGCTATGGCAGGAATTCTTGTAGACGCTTGCCAGTACATTCGAATTCTTGGGAATTTTAGAACTCCCATGAGCATTAGGATTCCAAAAAAAATTTTGATTTCTTCCTCAGAAGTCCCAAGCACATTCCCGTCCTTCTGCAGGACGTACATGTTAGTGAATGTGGCTAGATCGCGAAAAAGCATGGGTGAGAAATACCGGCTGAAGTATGCCAATGGGTCCTCAGGGATTGATCCACCTTGAAGCTGGTAGGTGCAGTTAGTGTTCCCAGGTTGAAGAGGTTGTGCAACCCAGTTCAAGGTCTTCATCTTCTTCGATGGCACATCTGGCACTTGCTTGTCCTGCGTGCTTGATGTTCCAGGCAATAACAATGCACTCTGGGCAGTGCCATTTGTAGTAGGAGTCTGAGGAAAAAACACAACATACGCCACATTATTTTCTAACTAAACATATAAAACAGACAAAATTACCGTAGTTTGTGTGTCCTGCTCGGTGTACTCGTCATCAGAAAGATCTCCGTCAGAAATATCACCGTCTTGAATTCTTCTAAATATATTTTCGGCTGTGTCATCATCCAGGCGCCTTCTTTCAGTAGCATGCTTGGATACACCTGGAAAAATGAGAGGTTTTCTTCTTTTCAGCGCGTGAGCGACGCCGTGAACTCTGGAAAAAGCGTGTGTTAGGAAAGGCGGATTTGAGGCGCCGTGTCCACAAATGTGGACGCTAACTTCTGGAACTGCATGCAGGGCTGAATTTCTTCACAAGAAGGATGAATGCAGCTGTTTCACATTCACAGGACCTTACATTGATACGTAAATGCCAATATTTCGGTGAGTTTGTATTTGGAATAGTCAAAAACGGAAGAAAACAAGAAGTACTTACTCTTTGCTCCGTAGAAGGTAGACGCGTCCATACTTTCCCGCGCTTTTTCGACAACATTTTGTTGACATCCCGTGGGATGGCGCCACTTGTCCGGTAAAGTGGCTCAAGGGGCGTGTCTTAGTACATTCAAAAAAGCGCTTTTGGTTGTATTTTTACACACCAGTGTGCGCGAAGTTCGCGTCCACAATCGTGGACACGGCGCCCGAAGGGGATATGTATGCATTTCTGCTCCACAAAAGAATAGGAAAAAGCTGAAAACGAAACGAATATACATGCATTTAGTGTCGATAAAATTCGAAACTAGATGGCTGAGACGGCAGTAAAAGAAAATGTAAATGGTTACTGCGGAACAGAAATTACGCGCAGGGTTTTTGAAAGTTTGCACACAGCGTTCTTGGGGCCGCATGTGTACGAAAAAAATTGAATCTTATACTTCTTTTTCAAAACAAAACCTTATTCCTACGTTGCTGTCGCAAGTATTTTTGACGCCAAGAGGTTGAAGATTTTAGCGACTAATGATGAATTATTTCTTTCTTATCGCATTGCACCAGCATACAACCTTTGTCCTTAAAGTTCCTAGACTGATTTCATTAGTAAAAATTTGTTTAACATTGAAATCATTTGGGCCGCACCCCTTCGAAATAGTCTCCTCTGCAGTCTATACACAGCTTCCGGTGCTCCTTGAGATCTTGGAAACAGTTGGAAAACGCTTCTTTTGGCAGGGATATTAGCTCCTTTGTCGTAGCGTGTAGAATGGCCTCCACACTCCCCATCCAGCGATTTTTTATGGCTCTCTTCACACGAGGAAACAGAAAAAATTCGCATGAGGAAAGGTCAGGCGAGTATGGCGGATGGGGAAATACAGTCACGCTGTGCTTGGCGAGAAATTTTTTTTCACGCTGAGAGCAGTGTGCAGCCTTGCGCTATCGTGAAGGCTCCATTGCCCAGATGCCAGTCAGGACGACGGCGTCGCAGTGCATGACGTATGTGTTGGAGAACGCGGATATAGAACTCTTGATTCACCGTGTGCCCTTGTTGGACGAACTCGTTTTGTATGACACCTCTGGCATCGAAAAAACTATCATCATTGTCTTTGTTTTGGTCGTTTGTCGCCGCACCTTTCTCGACGCCGGAGAGCTTGTGGACCGCCATTCTGCTCTATCTATGAGGATCGTATTAAAAACGTCATGTTTCGACTTCAGCAATGATGCTGTCGACGAATGAAGCATCCTTCTCTGCATCGGAGAGCAAATGAGCGCTCACTGATGCCCACGTGTCTTTATTGTCTTGTGTGAGGACTGCTTCACAAGTCTGGCATTCAGCTTCCGTTTAGCAAGTTCTCACGCAAAAGTTGGTGTCATGTTGTCTTACTAACTTTGAGAGCATCTTGTAGCTTGCGAACTGTAAGGGTGCGGTCTTGCGGTACGATTTCCCTGATCAGAGTCACGTTGTTTTCATTCCGTAAGGTTGAAGGGCGCCGCGGCCTTGCGTCGTCTTCCACCGACGTTGTCCCCGAAACGAAAGTCTTCTGCCACTCGAAAACTCGCGCCCGTGATACTGTCCCGTTGCCGTAAGCGTCACGAAGGAGCTCATACAACTATGTGGCTGTCTTGCCAAGCTGCACACAGAAGTTTATGTTTACACGCTGTTCGAGCACAACAAACACAAAACCTCCTCAAAATATCTCAGAAATACCCCATCAGGACATTTGGAATCTCCCCAGGAGGCGCTCATTTTTTCCGAAGACATCCTAAAAACGTCCTCACTACTAGCCGTGTAAAGTTGTGCGTCGCAGGAACAGCCCAAAAGGTTAATGCTAGATTTCTCGGCTCCGGCTCAATAAAATTATTTCTTCTTTTTCATGCAGACTTCAGGCATCTAAGCGCACATATGTGCCAAATTTCAGGCACATGCTTACGCTACAGCTGGTGTAATACATCTGTCCACTCGCGTGATTGCTTGCTGGCTAGGCCATTCAGACTTACCTGTTTACATGAAATGTGTTTTAACAAGGTGAAAATTAAGGCTGGTTGGTGCTTGATCTTGAGACGGGAGCAGCGCAGCACGATACAAAGAGAGATGCGGGACACGACGCTGAACAACAACCGGATTTTTAATGCACGTTCGCCGAATATATACACCTCGCTCTTATAAGAAGGAAAAGAAAGAAGCATGAAAAACGCATAAGATGTACACGTGGCAAAATATTAAGACATCGCACGCAGGTAATCAATTTCTCTGTCACGAATGGCTATTGAAGCCCTGCAGACGCATACGTGGCTCTTTGGTAGGATGTTGAAGGCTTCTTCAATCTCCCTGTGGTTCGTTGATCAAAATATGACTGGATGATCATTGTGTTGATGTTGATAAGCTGCGGAGCGCATTCATGCTCTCTGCAATGTTTTGCTAATTCACTGCTGATGGCGCTCTTTACGGATCTTTTGTGCTCTCGAAACTGTTTATTCAAACAGCGCCCTGTTTGAACAATTTAGGTGGTCCGCATGACAGAGGTATTTCATAAACCCCGCATTTCACACATTTCACATGATTTTTCTTGCATTGATTTTTGCTTTGCTCGCTGTTGACTTTGGCGCACAGGCTTCTTTAATTAATTGTTGGGTGCTGACATGAGCACTTTTACAAAAGCTCTTGCTCCTACGTTTTTGAGACTGTGGGAAATGTCATTAATGCAAGGAATGACAGCGTACGGCTTCCTTTATTTTGATGTGGTTGTGACATATTTTCTGCCTCTAAGTGTTTGCAGAATCCCTTCTGCGACACTTAATAGCAGTCTCGTCGGGCAACCAGCTGCTTTCAGCCGACGGTTCTGGGTGTCAAAACTGCCTTGAACTTCATGGTGACAGGATCTCGTCAATGCGGCTCTCATTGCGTTTTTTTTTTGTACCCCCGCTTGATGATCTTGGAGTGCGCAGGTGTATAGGGGAGGAGTCCCTTCTAGCTTCCTGGTTCGTACCGCCAGCATATGTGAGCGCCTAGAAAGGCTAGCGTGAAGTCAACAAATCGCATAACGTTGTTTTCTGGGAGTTTATTTGTTATTTCTAGTCCTTAGCAAAAGATGATATGAGAGCCGCATTGACGAGATCCGGTCATCATGAAGTTCAAGGCAGTTTTGACGCCCAGAACAGTCGGCTGAAAGAAGCAGGTTACCCGACGAGAAGGCTATCCAGTGTCGCAGAAGGGATTCTGCAAGCACTTATAGGCAGAAAATAAGTCACAACCACATCAGAAGAGAGGAAGCCGTACGCGGTCATTGCTTACATTAATGGCATTTTCCACTGTCTCAAAAAGGTAGGCGCAAGAGCTGGTGTAAAAAGGCTCATGTCAGCACCCAAAAAATTATGAAGCCTGTGGGCCAAAGTCGACAGCGAGCAAAAAAAAAATCAATGCAAGAAAAAGCACCGGAAAAACAGGTGAAATATGTGAAAAGAGGGTTTATAAAATACCTCTGTCACGCGGACGCACCTACATTGGCCAAACAGGGCGCTGTTTGAATGAATAGCTTCGAGAGCACAAAAGATGCCTAAAGGGCGCCATCAGCAGTGAATTAGCAAAACATTGCCGAGAGCCATGAATGTGACCTGCAGAAGAGCAAGACAATGGTCATCACGTCGTATTTGGATCAATGGACCATGGAGATTGAAGAACCCTTCAACATCCGACAAACGAGCGACGTATATGCGTCAGCATACTTTCGATAGCGTTTCGTGACAGCGAAAGTGATTTTTTGCGTGCCTTTTCCTAATATTTTACCACGTGTGTACATCTTATGCGTTTGTCATGCTTCTGTCTTTTCCTTATTGCACGAGCGAGATGTATATATTCGACGAACGCGCATTAAAAATCTGGTTGTTAGTCAGCCTCGATTCCCGCCTCTCTCTTCTTTGTTTCGTGCTGCGCTGCTCGCGCCACACGAACATGAAATGTGCTAGAATTTTACACACAAAGGATATATGAATTCAAAATGTCGCCCGATCCCGCCCATATAACAGAAAATAGCAGCGCAATACAAATGTAATTTCAGTTTAATAGATGTTCTTTTCGCATTTAAATGAATACAAACAGGAGACTCATATTTATGCACCATTTAACACACAGTGTACGGAGCACTACGGCGCCAGCAAATAATAATGGCCAAATTTTTTCTCTAGCTCTGAGAAATCTGAAAAATGAAGCAAAAAAAACATAATACAGGCTGGAAGTTGATGCACCTTAAGCGAACATTCTAAAGGTACAAAAGCATATATGCACACGCAAAAGAAACACATGCAAAGAGCAACCTGGGTGCGAAAAGAAAAGACGAGATGGGCGTACGATACAGATACGCGGATTCAGGTCACGGACATTCTGCAAGATGAAAGCTCCCTCTCGCTTTGCCTCTCGCACGAGCCTCGGAGTAAGCTTGTTTGAGCATGTTATTTAAACAGGAAAAAAGTTATTTCTACGAGGTGAAAATAAAAAACGAGCATAAACCAACACACCTTGACGACGTTGCCAACGGAATCCGGGGGTGAAATAAAATGCTGCAAAAATATATATGAATTCAACGCAGACTTCTGTCCTGCGCCTTCTCACGGCACAGCCAACGCTCAAACATACACGTTACATCCTCGATACACCCCCGTTTTATTTTCTTGTGACTAAGTGTGGAGATAAGACTGCTTGGAGCCGGCCGTTGGAAAGGCGGGATGTCTTGAGGTAGGAGCCCTGGCGGGCCGCACCCATGGTATAGCGGTATCGTAAGCAAGAAGAGAGATTTATACTTGAGAGACAATTCAAAGATAGCCAGATTTTATTCTCCATTTTCTGTACAAGGTGCGGCATTACGCACATTGTTTGAACCGGAGAGGACATTAATTACTCACAACTTCTCTTCCTCTCTAACGTGTGCCAGTCATTCATGCCCTCTCTTCTTTTTATAGGACGGTCTTTTGAGTGCCGAGAAAGCCAGTGGGAAGGGGTGACCAGAAAATAATCGTTTCATTAAAGCGGACACAAGTTTTGTTTTAATTTTTCCAGCTACTACCGATTGGAGATGAAATTAAAAACTACTGGGCTGTGTTGCACATAGCCAACGCATCTCAGTTCCTGCCTGCAATAAACACGGTAAGTAAAGAAGCAAGATGCGATGTAACGGGATGAAAGCGTTTTAGAAAGAGAGTTAAGTGCGGCTCCCTACTGAGAGCTTGACGAAGCGGAGGTATTTTTCGCAGTTTCCCTTAGGATATTGTATATAACCTGTATCCTTAAACTTTAAGGGCCTCGCATAACTTGTCTGCGTCGAGCCGATATTTTTTTACATCAGAGACAAGGGATGCTTTTCAGGAGGGCTCATTACTAGAATCAGTGTTCATGGCCTTCACTACGTGTGCAAGTCAATTTGAGGCCGGCGCTAATTGTTACAAAGCGATGTCTGTCTCCACTCTGATTTCACCGGCTAGTACTACCAGCAGCCAATAGTCAAGGGCATTAGTATGGAAATTGACGTCTACAAAACAAAGCCCATAACTTCTCACTGAAGGCTCGTCAGTAGAAAAACCCAAATATGCTATTTTAGGATTTCGGTGGATTTCATTCATTTACGCGCAATAAATATTGTTATCGTTGCACCCCGCTCGTGCAATGTCAGAGGAATTTAGATACTCCAACAGTGACCGCGCGTAATGTGTGGTGCGTGTTAGGTACAAACTGCTCTAAGAGCGCGCACACGGATGAAAATGCCACAACATGCACTACTGCTTTGAGTCCGATTAGTGAACGTTTCTCTTTATAGAACATCAGTAATGGTAACTGAACGAAATGTGGTCTGTGTTATGCCTTTCATTCTATAGTTTAAAACAATATAATGCAACACTTTTTTTGTTCTTGAATTACCAAGCTTTAAATGTATTCGAGAGAAATTTAAATAAAATTTCAAAAATTTTGAAAATTGTGTGGGATATTTGAACTCCGCATTGAGGGTATGATGCGATAGCTTATTGGGTAAATTTCCATGTACACAGAAGGTCATTCTGTACTTTACATTGCCTGGGTGTCCTCATTCCGCTGCTGGCGGTGTGGGGCAGAGTTTAAGCCATGCACCACTGCCTTGCGATGGCAGATGCTCTCAGCGGTGGGCCCTGTGCGGCGCAGGTTGCTCTTCCCGAGCGACCGATCATTAATTTTACTACCACCTGCAACGTTGGACAGTTCGCTCACTACTAGGTGGCCAGGTTGTGATGGCGCCCCAAGTTGACAGGACCTAGGTGGCCCCCCTGCCTCTTAGGTTTCTCTCTGGGCACCACCTGTCAGAGTCATGCTCGTGATTTTTCGCTCACAACGTCGTCGACGACAATGTCGACGCAGGGTTTTCCGAACAACGGGGCCTTTAACGCTATTACGTCAAAATAAAATAGACTAATAGCTTGTAATTAATTATAAGTACTGTTTTCTAACATTAACCTCTCAGAGCATTGTCCTCACGTCTGCGTCTGCGCTCCATCCTCAACCTCTTTCCTCTCGACGCTTGAGAGTATGCACCTAAAGCGGGATTATTACTACGCATTGATCGTACTCACTATCTCTACCATTAAAACCATGACTACAAGCTGGTTGGCTGTTCTCCTAGGTCTGGTCATGACTCTAGCGTTAATTTCTTGTCCTGGCTTTCCTCTGAGCATCACCTATATGGTCTTTGTTAAACCTGCCTATATGCTCATTGCGAAACCTACTCCACTGTGCTTTCTTCCTGTGTTCAATTGGCAAGCGTAGTTCATTTTCGTGGATTTTTCATCAGTTGCTTCACTAGAAATGAGCAGTCAGTCGGCGTACGCTACACTAAACTATTATCCTAGTAGTTTTGCGGGTGGTGCTCAAACTAGTTCACGGTGTAGAAAAATAATAATAGAGAATCGTTAACTCCTCTGATAATCCAGGCAGCTGATGCGTCTGCCAAGGATGTCTCGATGCGAATGGCAGAAGCTGGAGTAATGGGTAAGATTTTCTTTTTACTCTTTTTAAATTTGATATATTTGAACGGCCTTATTCTAAAATTCATGTTTAGCTTTTTCTTGATTGTTTGACCTGCGTTTTACTCTGAAGTGGTTAGAAAGATTCAGGCCCTGTGAAGATGCATACTTAAAGAATAATAAAGGCATACAAGAGTAATGACCTTCAATTCAAAAGTATATTCTGAAGTGCTTGGAATTATAAGGACATGCTGGTGAAGACGCCTACACTATAGGCAATGTGGACCAAAGTTATCAGGGGAGTAATCCACGAAAGACGTGCAAAACGTTTTAGTTTTCCACTAGTAGTTTCTGATCGCCGCTATTGGCTGCATCGAAATGGTGCCGGGACAGCTGGTACTCTACGGTTGTTATTGTCCAGACAGTGAACGGCAATGATCGTACTTGCACTGAACACTGAACCACGTGGATTCCGTACCTCTGAAGGTCCCGCGTCGAATTTCCACGGATGATAATAATTTAAGTGCGCTACTTTATCGACACTTGTTCGCCGCTCTTACTGCACGTGTTTAATTTTTGCTGGTGGTTCACTGAATGCCGCGAGTAGAATTACAAGAAACAGTCCCCATACGCAGCGCTGTTTGCTTTGCTCATCGCTTGACAATTTAGTCTTTGTCGTTCAGACAGCGTCAGAAGCGCTAACCATAACTGCTTCTTGCGCAAATCGGTTTCCATTTAGGCGTAGCTTAAGATGGCCGGAATCGGCAGTTGCAAATAACTTGGATGGTTGAGCCCTGCCCAGTTGCCATTGAAATTGATCCGTGCATGTAGGCATTTGCTCAAACATTGCGCATTATTAGTGTTTTTTTTATTATGAAGTTTAAGAAAGTATGCCAGGTCGAGGGTCCGGAGATGATCACCTTTCAACCACTGATTCTTTTGATGTGATCACTCTCTAAGATAAATGTACAGGATATCGGGAGGTTGCTATAGGTACGTTGAACAAAACACTATCCAAATTCTAGTCACAGTCGTTCAGGTTCGCCGTGCTATCGCTACGTGTCGCAGTTAGCTCAACAGCAAGAACGATTGCTCTGGAGAGGCATGGTCCTTGTTTCTACCAAAGGAGCAGGAAAAATTTTTAACTATAAATTTTTCCGAGTAAGCTGTGCAGCTTTCGGTCGTAGTTGTATTGATGCCTACAGGTAGACCCTATTGGTTGTTTCTAAGGTATATGAACTTGGTTTAGTTTATGAGGGTTTAACGTCCCAAAGCGACTCAGACTATTAGGGACGCCGTTGTGAAGGGCTCCGGATATTTCGACCAGCTGGACTTCTTTAACGTGCACTGACATCACACAGTACACGGGCCTCTAGCATTTCACTTCCATCGAAATTCCACCACAGCGGCCGGGATCGAACCGCATCTTTCGGGTCAGTAGCGGAGCGCCGTAACCACTGAGCCACCACGGCGGCGAAGGTTTATGACTCAACTCAATTTTGTAGTAAAGCAGTATTCATGGAAATAGTGCATGTTTCGTGGTAGTTCCTTTTTTTAAATAAAAACTTCGAGACTAAAATGCACACTGCGGTCATTGAGTAATTCTGCCTGGTTCATCGGCTGGACTGCCACAGACATGAAAATGCTTATCTGTACGTGCCGTTCTACATCGAGGCTACACCATTTTAAGACACCTGTAATTCATTCACGCAGGAAAGTTTAGGCATGTATGGTTAGGCTGTTATTAGACAGCAATTGAGGCCGGCCGTTTGGTTTCTTTTTTTTGTGTGTGTGTGTAGAGCGAGTTGAATTTCTGACGATTAGCTGCGGGACACGACTGAAACTTGATCTAAAGAACCATTTATCTGCCAGAGGATAATTCCTATAAAATTATGAGCACGTTTCTACCCAAATGCACTGCATTCTCAGGTATAGGTAATCACAAGGGAAACAGATGTAGGCAAACGCGACATCTCGAGAAACGAATACTTGACTTGATTTATAATTGCTTTGTCGTCTAGAGGCGAAGAGGCGTTTGAACAACCTCGGTGACGAACTTGAAGACAAAGCGAACACTTTCTACATTGATGCTCTCGAGTACCCAGAGGATCTGCGGGCAAAAGTGGACGTGCATTTCGGGCGTCGCTACAAGTAAGCTACCTGACCTGTGTCTGATTACTAGAAAGTGGCCTTAATAAGAAGTTTTAATTGAGAGATGAAGTAACTTTGTCGAGCGATGGTAACAGAAAACGGTGTTTAGTGTGGTGCTTCAAAAATAGGAACCGTCGCAAATTGCTTCTGCTCAAGAATACTATATCTAAAAGTTAGGACAGCTTGATGCATTTGATTCGCTTCACTAAACCAATTCGTTTAGCGTTGTTGCTTAAAGGCAAAATTAAAGATGTTATATACTCAGCCTGTTTTCAAAGACATAGAATATGTTAAAAGAAAACTTTTTCTTAAAGATTAGTGCTTAAATTGCTCAGCGTGAAATAGGGACTCTAGTATGAAGCAATATTCTACATGTAGGAAATATGGCATTATGTGCGAAATGTCACACGAACATTGCTAGACATGGAAAACTACTGGCTAACGTCAACAAGGAGCAGCGAATAGGTTTGCAAGAAAAGTGTTACCTTCACTCAGAAGAGCCTAAAGAGAAATATATGAACGTATCTCTCAGCTGTATCTGCGAGTGATGGGCGTCCATTTCTTCTTGGCCATCTGGCAGATTTGAGCGGCTGCTCCGTTATCAGGGGCCCCACGGCTGCTCTCACTCTGCTAATAAAATTTAATTTCTGTGCCTGCCTACGCAATACAGAACTTTCCGGAATTATACGCGCACAGCAGACTGGTTCTATCAAATTAACCGTAGAGGTGGTGGAGCTAAACCTTTGCACACAAGGGACACTTGGTCGGCAAAATTGCTTAATACCGCATTTGTTTGGGGTACTAGCCTGAATCGATCAGAAGTCGGGTATTCCCATCATCTGCGGCGAAGGTGAAAGAACAAAACTCTATCTCTCAGCGAATGAACCTGTGGCGCCATTTTGTTTGTCGGCCGTGGAGATCCGACTAAAAAGGAGGAGGGCGAGAAGGGATTACAGCGGGAGATTTGAAGATGCTCTCTCAACTACTTTATCAAGAACATCTTCAAATGTGATATAAAACAAATGAGCCAATCAAATGTCATTTCTGCGCGAAATTTGAGCTTTAACAATTCACCGGTTTAGCTGAGAGAAGCATTGTACGTCGCGCTTTTATTTGCCGAACACGCTCTAACCTGATTGCTTTTACAACGCGATTTGCCATCTGAATGGCTTGAATAAAGGGAACTTCGAACGTTATCTATCGTTCGCATGTTGAAATCAATATTTGCTTTTGCCCGGAATTATGATTGGTTCACTTTCGCGCAGGAAGGCGGAGCCACTGCTGCTCGGCTACGTGGCTTTCAGTGCAGCCCTGGTATGCCTGTTGCTGCTGCCCACAATGCTCTACTTGGGTGGCCTGGCGATGGTCGCGTGGGGCAACGCCGACGGCCACATCACATACCGCTCGGGCCGCTGGTGCTTTTCACTCGGCGCGTGCATCTTCGTGGTGTCCTTTGGCGTCGTGGCGCTGGCCACTACTGCAGGCCTCGTGGTCACCTTCTTCGCGACCCGGTGCGGGTGCGCAATCGTGGCTGACCTGGCGAACCCCGGTGTTGCCATTCCTCTAAGGCGAGTATGCTGGCCTTTTGTCCTTTTGATCCACTCATGCTACGCTAGAGTTTAAAAACTAATGAACTGTAATCAATTGTTAGGGAGGGTTGAGAAACTAAAGACGAATTGCAGTAGCTGGTGTTCCGGCATGACGCACATGCCCTTCACTGGTGTAGCAAGCTACGTTTGATGCGCGCATAAACGGGAACACTAAATTTATGGTCCCGTTATCGGTGTAGTGGTGATTCGAAGGGAATTCCCAGGGAATAGTGTGCAGATATGTTCGACAGGAGGAAAGAATTGGCTTCTTCGTTGATTATTTTCATCAACTGAAGTTGGAAAGGATTACACAAAGCGTTCCGTACACTGGAGTTCCGAAAGCTATCCAGCCTTTCAGTAACTGTGCTCATTCTTCGCAATAACTGCTTTGAAAAGCGGAGAACAGCATATGGGCGCCCATGATGACATTTATTTTCTACTTGGCTAAGTGCGTCAATTATATCAAGTCCGGAGCTACATCTGTAGGAGAGCAGATTGAATTGCACAGCTTTTCTAACTAAATCTTTCGTAACAAACAATTACAAGTGTTTCAGTTTTATCAGGTTAGAAAGATAGCAGCATTTACTCGCTCCGTAGGAGACACTAAAATAAAGTTGCGGCTTTTTGTTTCATTTCCTTTTTGCACAGATGTAAAAGCTTTGCATCCATTTCTGCTGAAACGAGGGCGGCTTCGCAGGTTCCTGGTTGAGGCCGTGCAAGTGTACACAGAAGACGGCAGCATTCCCAGCAAGCTGGTGACAGCTGTCAGCGCCGACCACCTGTTGGGCATCGTTATGCGCTTCGGCGTGTGTCGATCCGAACCGCGCAGTGCCTACCACTTGGTGGGCGAGCCATTCGTGCGCAATGCCTCCAAAGCTATAGGAGTGGAGAAGGAGCTGTCTTTTCTGTGGAATGATTTTGACCACAAGCAGCTCGACAAGCAGATTGCAGGCATCGGCCTCCCTCTGGGCAACCTCATCAATGCGAGCGGGATTTCCGCTCTGGCCACCTCTCTGGAGCAACTGGTGCAAGTGCCGTTGGAAGCCATGGATGTGCGGGAAATTCAAAATCAGGCAAGTTATCTACTTGCACATCAGTGAATAGAATAAAACACATCCGCCATGGGTACGTGTTTGTATTCATAGGTTTGTTTTGTTGTAATATTCACTTTAAAAAACTTTTAAGCACCGCATTCTAAAAAGAGAAATGAATATCAAGATTTCGCTACACGCGAAGTGGAATATAAAGACAGGCCTGAAGCTCTCAAGAAGGCTAAACATTTAGGAAAGATAAAACAAACTGACAAAAAATTGGAAAATATTAAGCCCTCCAGCTTAATGCAGCAATAAATATTATTGAAAATGTAATTTTTCAACGCATGTTCGACATTGTTTCGGCCAGAATGTCCATATTTACCCAAAGCCAAAAGACCGAGATCCTGGTGATAGTATACTGGATATAAATATATTAGTGGACCTCTCTAGCGCGAAAGCGTACAGGCCTCTATCGCAGAAATACCGGTATCGGCGCTGCCGACACGCTCACATAGATGGCGCCAGCCACACCGGTGGCGTATCGAAAACCACTGACCGTCGAGCCATCGGGCTGTGAGTCAAGCAGGCTACCGTTACGCCCCGCGAACATTTTCGGATGGCTTCGTTAAAGCTTGGCTTTATATGCAGGCCCTGTGGTCTTTCACGTAATGATTGTGGCTGTAAACAAGGAAACAGTGCACGTCTCTGCGTGGGAAAGAGGAACCGCGTTCGCGTCATACCTATAAAAGGAGGTTTAAGAGTACCTTAAATTTTTATTCAAAACATTCCTTTAAACTACTTGATAAAAAGATACGATGGAAATGTACAGCGCAAATAAGGACGAGGACACTAGGAAGACACATGGAACACACGAGCGCTGACTTGCAACAGTTTATTTCGAAATTCGGACCAGCATTTATAGCTGAAAAAATCAGGCAATTATCACACATGCGCCGTAGGTGACCCATTCATATGTTGGCGCAAATATAACAGCTCCTTACTAGTAAGAGCAATAGATGGCTTGGCCACGCAGGACCCACCCAACCGGTCTATCATTTCAGCCTCTTTTTCTCGAGTGAGTTGGCAACGGTTTTTGGCGATAACAGAGCAATCTTGGTAAGCAGGCTGACACACAAACTCTTCATCTGAATCGCTATCATTTTTATCTTTACCGTTTTTCTTACATTTCCTACAGTGTGCGTCCAGAAACACTCCCCGGTGTTCAGACACATTGCACATTTCCATCATAAATCACCAACATTGCCCGACTGCCATCTTAGTGATAAAAAGTTTAACCGAAAATGCGATGTCATTTCTTAGTCGTTTTAATCAACTGTATTTCGAAATTGAGATATAATCATGGTTTCCAATAACAAATTTCCAAGTACACCAATCTGGAGCTGCCACTTAAGATCAGTACTAAATTTTCTGCGTGGGCTCAGATAATTTCTTGATCCATAATTTATTGGATGATCATGGGTACACGTCTTCCCGTGTCATAAAAAGTTTGCATACGTGTTTCGTATGTGAACTCTGAAAAGTCGTTCAAATAATGTGATGGTAGTTGGCTTACAGTGGTATACCGCCAAGAAATTTAATGACACCTGAACTACCGACCTTGACAATATCTACTAAAGGTTTTGCCGGGCTCCTTGCGCCATCCGTCAGAATTCAGTGCGCATAATTAGCACTTCTAGAACTAACGTGGTGTCGTAATATTTAGACCCCCCCTCCCACTATTGTTCTGCAGCCTCAATGTTGTTCATTGGCCAGGAATATTCCGCATCAGCGCAGTGAAAAACTGGTGCTCCATCGAGAACCAAGCCTATTACTTTAATATATGTTATTGCGATCTCCTTTCGGGCGTTGTTAAGAGCTTCATGCCTATTTTGACTTGTTAACATTCATATCAGCAATAAAGATAAATCTGGCGTAATTATTAAATTCCAAAGCACAGAGCCGCTCTCTGTGGACATTAGCTGCTGCTAGGGAAACAGCTGATAATTTATTACGAATTGCTGTCGTTGTTTGTGCTGGATTACTTTATCGCACTTTGTTTTAGATGCACACTTAGCCCAATAATGTTGGAAAAAATCGATATCCCTGCTCGTCTTTGAAGAGCTCTTGTGCCATGTTTTCAGAGCGCAGTTGTTCCAAAGCGAAACAATCAGAGCGCTTTTAATTACATGGAATGCAAATGCAGAGTAAAATTAACAAAATTTGGTCCTTGATTATGAATATAGGCCGACTAATTTTTCTCGATAATTTTTGTGCACATTCTAGGTTGAAGGAATGACCTCGAAAGATCAAAACGCTGTAGAACTCAAAACAGCTCTGCAACAATTACAACAAGCAGCTGCAGGTCAACCAGCATTCGTAAGCAGCCTTTTTCGTGCAGTCGAGTGCGTTTTCGCTTGCACATTTGCTAGTCCTCGAGATTTAGCCCTCTCCACTAGCGTGGCATAGCAGCGGCATTTGCGCGTTGCTTAAGAGGGTATACGTGAATTATGGTGAGAAATCACAAGCAGCGGGTTCATAAAATTAGGCTTTCCTAATAATTAAACTCTTTCAAAAACTGCAGTAGACAGCGGACGGGGTTTTTAGTAGGAATGCGCGCTGTGCTTTTGCTTCCTTGCAACGTTGCGGCAAGCAGTGTAGGGTGATCAATTAGTATTGCAAAAAAATAAGTAAAAATGAGCATTGTATATATTTTCCCAAGTGCAGAAATGTCGGCCTTGAAAAAAATGCTAATTAAGAAACCATATGAATAACGCAATATGAGAGAACTACATGATTGCTAAATATTAGTATGATATATTTCTCTTTGGTGATTTCATTTTATGATACTGCTTTCTAAGACATTCTAAAGTGGCGGGGTGTGACAACACTCTTTATTAGTCATATAATTGCATGTGCTTTTTTTCGCTGATACTATTCAACTTGCTGTATTCATCGGCTTCCACTCTGCTCAAACGAGTGACCAGCATTCAACGCCTTTCGATATTTCTGCAATGCTTTCCACTCTATCAGGAAGCCACTCCACGTGCTCTGCGCCGGACTGCCGTAAGGTCGAAAGGGAGCCGTGCTCTACTTGAAAAGGATTCGAATGTCAAGGCTGAATGATTTTTTATAGCAAACCACAATTTTTGAAACAGTAAACCTCGAGTTCGAAGTGCAGCTTAGCTGCCGTGACCAGCCACTTTCCCACGCGCTGAAGCTGCACCGCTGAGTTAAGAGGCGCACTAACTTTCAACGCTGCAGCTGGTCCTGCACGCAGCTGATGCCTCCTTCCTGGCGCTTCCGGCAGGGACTGAGCCCGGGGTAGGATAAATGCAGAGCCGGAAATATCCTAGATTACCCCCGGTATTTATCGCGACCCAAACTCTTCGCGAGGCGTTTCAGCCTACGGCTTCTATGAAACTCTAACCTGCTCGGTCCGTAACGACCATAACTGATTTCTAGCAGCAGTGCGCAATGGCCAGTAAGCCTTCGTAGTTGTGAACGTGATGCGTGGCAGAGGTATGTTTAAGAAAGTTTAAAGGAAACTGCATAAATTTTAGAAATCGACGAAATTAAAGACGTCGAATGTGTGCAACTTACAGGTGAAGCATGCGAAATTCTGTCGGGCTATCATTTGAAATGGTGACATAATCTCCGATAAAAATCTCGACGGCCGTTTCTTCGCTGCGCACACCGCCAAGTGTGTGGGTGGGGGGTGGGCGCATCATCACGTCATCAACGGTACCGGTACAATTCCAACACATAAACGCTTGCTATCAAATGAAAAAAAAAAACAATACCACCGAAGGGAAAGCCCATACCGCTTTCTGGCAGAATCCAACGAGAAACGACAGGTTGTGTTTGACGGCAAAGGAAATTTGTAATCTTAACTTCGGTGACGTCACACCAAGCTTCTGCGCACACCTCTTTTGCTGCGAGGAAAAGCCTAAATTTCAATCGTCGATTACGTCACTATTTCAAATGCTAGCGCAAAAACACTTGGCATGTTTTATCTACAGTCAATGTAAATTTAAATCCGTGAATAGCACGGGATTTTCAAAAAGTGGTGCAGTAGTCGTTCAAATCACCTGCCGATGCTTCCTCAAACCTTGCTGGACATTATCAAGACACTTTCACTTTAGCCTTCTACAATAAAGGCCGAAGGCATCATGGTTAAGCCTTTCCATTTACACCTGCAAGAAACTGCTGGCAGCGCTACAGACAATGTAGAGCACACAAAGAGAATTAAGGGAAGGCCACATTGTTGGGATCTTTGCTCCAGCCTCCTCAGAGTCATGCCTGTTGTGGGACAGGGTCTGAAGCGACTATATCTGAAATGACAAGGTTGGTGGGCATTAACGGGTTTGTTCCTCAATGGGACTGACTTTGAGCGCTGTCAGCGCAAGTAGGCGGCAACCAAGATACAGTGCCGCTGAGGAATTTCTAATTTGTGGATTTTGTTATAATAGCACAGGCTAGCTGTTGAGGCCGATAACACCGAACATCCATTTTAAATCTCTGAAAGCTTCGCATTCTTGTTTTCAACTCTATACATACGTTTATGTAACATTAATAAAAACAGTGTTGTGCTTTCATGTTTCAATGTGTTATGTGATACTGAAAATAGTAAGTGGCAAGCGATTGTGAGCAAATAAAGCAACTACGCATGTATATAACACGTACACCACTGGGTTCAGAAATGTCGTCCACTGCTGAGCACTAACAAAGATATATGTTCCATGTTTCGATGCTTATTTTTTATGAAGCAACTTTCAGGACGACTGCACCAATTACCAAGGCTCATCGTTAAGTCACTCGGTGTTTAGATATACGAAGCTCTCATACGCGACGCCGTGTTCATTGCATACGCATTTTTATATGTACATTGTTTCTATCTTATGCTGCTGACGCAAAAAATTCGCGTTTAATTTTTGGTAACGTAATGCCGAAATGTTTGATAGAAGCGAAGAATCGGACTGGCTGGCCACCTGGTGGGCCGGGACTAATCACCCTGCTTTCTCGTGAACTCGCTTATGAACAGAAGTTTCCGCTTGCCTACAGCTCTACGTGGTTTGCGACATTGCCGTAGATGTGGCAGTGCTTCTCTTAGGCCTGTTTGTCATTGCTTTCTCTGAGCGCCTCTGCAGTTTAAACTTCCCAAACGGCGTGCGCCTCCTTTCTACCGTGGCATGTGAACCCGATTATATATAAGAAAATAAATCTTATGACATTTGTGTCATTCCTAGCCCATTGAACTTTCTGTATTTGCAGCAAACGTCGCTGGCAACTGCAGTTACAGAGGTCGATGACATCATTAGCGACCTCGCAGACTGTGAATTGAAAAAGGTGCGGATTTCCAGACTTATTTTCCAGAACTGAGGACGAAAGCAGCAGTAATTGCTTAGAATTTTCTCACAATGAAACGAAGTGACAATTGAACGGGTTAGTCTAGATTGTACTGTTTAGAAAATCTCAGAGCACTTCAGATAGCCGCTAAAATATTTAAGCACTGTTTTCTTCATAAATTAGGATAACAAAGTGAGATGAAATATATGAATATCACTGTCGCGGTCATGTGACTCAATCGCCAAAAAAGAATCAATTACCAGTGGCATTTGAGAATATTTGAATGCCTTCGAATGCTAATACGAGAGAATGAGGCAGGTCCAGCGCCCCTTTTGTCAGCGAAGTTTCGTCGTTTCGTTCAGGTAGAGCGTGCTGTTAAGGTCGCAGGAGTGGGTTAGTTGTAGGAAATGGGATATCGTGGGCGATTCCAAATACATAATCCACTCCTAAAGGCGTAGCCGATATGATTGGCATCCATGGGGGTTCCTAGGTACACGGCATCGAGGCAGAAAAAATATACTCGGAGACTCTGTTTTAAACAGCCCAGATGTGGATAATAAAAGCATTGCAAAAGTTTATGCACTACTCGTAGGAGCTTTCAATAATTTATCTTAACTATATTTATTGCATATGCGCTGAAGTAGTCTACTTCAACGACCGAGGAAGCGCCAGAAAAAATAGAATCGTTTAGGGACGCTCAACTTCGCTATTTGTGCAATCTACCGCAGTAATCAGCAGCTGCGGTTTTATTTAAAGGTAATTCGCTGAAGCGGTTTTCAAATCGCATGAAACGTTGTGGATGGGAAGAAGGGACCTTTAAAAACATTTGTGCGAATTTTTTTTTTCGATTATGGCCGCAAAAAGAGCTGCAATCGTTTCTCGAAAAACCGCCGCCGACACGCCCTCATCGGCGTCGGTGGGGGGACGGCAAAAAGGGGAACTGGCGGAAGTGACGCCATTCACTTAGAGTCGGCCATCCGTCCTGCTTTGCTTGCTCCGCTGCGGTCCACGCTTTGGTGAACGACAGATCAACGCAACCTTCTGCCATTGCCATCTGCTTTCTCTGGTTCGGGTGTTCTGTGTAATGCTTGAAGCCTGCATATAAATCAGTTTGGCATGGTACTTCTTTCAAACAGCTTAGTAGAATCCGTCGGTTGTTCTCCCCCAGCCTCCTGCAAGGTAACCAGACAAACTGGCGGTACGCAGCATACCGAAACTGCGACCGCAAAATATGTACATCAGTATTTCTGTTTTCGTTATATTACTTCCTTAATTGTTAGTAAAACTTTTGCCTTTTCCAGCTGGATCACATCCCAGAAACGTAGAAATTTCTATTGCAGGTTGAGAAAATATATATTTAAAGCTAGCATTTACATGTGCTGAGTACTGGTAACATCTGCGCTGAGTGGTCCCAAGTATGATATCCAGCCTAAAATGCAGTTTTTTGATATTTCCGTTGCCTTGTGACCACATAAGGTTCAATAATGTGATTATTTCTTTTTTAAACGCCTAACACCAATAAAGTCCAAAATTTTACGTAATCATTCGTATTTACACGCAAACCTATTTTCGAAAAACTTTCTCAAAATGTTGTCACTTTATTTTTCTTGTCCGCTCTAAGGATACCATGTGCAAATGCAAGCCAGACTTTCATTTCGCGTTTACAAAGCATAAAACAAATGCTCCATGCACTGCAGATTTCACAATGATTTTTGTCACTTTGCGTATTGGTATGTTTTGCAACTAACCATGCACTGATATTTTCCCATACGGTGTATAAGGTACCTTGAAAGCTAACAAAAATTCTAGCTATATAACATCGCCGTTATGTTCATATTGCGCTACTGAGCGTCTTTATGCAGAACCGATACAGATGCACTGAACCTTCCTTCTGGTACACTTTGCAATGCAGAGAGTATTCCAGGATGCCCTGAAGAAGCTGGAAGCTGCGATGGAGATTGACTCCAGGCCTATTGAGGTACGTATGCTTCGGGGGCTCACTTTTTCAAGTGTTGTTGCCAATAATTGCCATCCTCTTGCAGTTGCATTTTCTTGGGAAAGAGGAAGATGCAATGAAAGGCTCCAAATTGCTTGATTACCTGCGGTTTTTAAAGTGCAATCCGATAAGATATCTTGTGCGTTCTTTTTTTTGCGGCTTCATCGGAATCACCTCACATATTTTTGGAACCGAACCAGGAAATTCTCGTACAAATTCGGAATGTAGTATCAACTCAATAAAATTTACAGACAAGTTCCATAGCCGGGAATGCGAAAATTGAGCGCAGCTCTTCAGTCGTGGCAGCCGTCGCAGCTACGGCCTCTGCGATATTCCGGTTGTCCATTCCTCAGCTCTCGCCGCGGCAGGTGGCATTTAGCTTTGCTACTACCTCCCAACACGCCACCTGTGACACGCCTATACACCTGCCAACTACAAGGTGGCGCGTAACGCCGATTACGACAACTACGACGCAGAACGCAGCAACGGTTGCCTAAGCGCTCCCATCTAACAGGGGAACAGTCTGTTCCCCACGAAGTTCTTGCTAATCGCCGTACAGAAAGAATTTTCAGCGATTTTGAATCCCATACAATGCTAATCATAGTGTACAAAGTTCTCCCCTGCTTTTTTCTTGCTATCGCTCCTCTCTATACTTCTCATCGCTATCCTCAAGGCAGCAATTGCCGCGGCCAGCCAGATTCTTTTTTAAATAAATAATATAAAACACACACACACACACGCACGCGAGGTGAAAGAGGGAGGCCGGGCTGGGTGCGCACGCGGCTACTGCGAGAAGAAAAAAAGAAAAAGAGAGAGAGAAACAAAAGAAAGAAAATAGGAAAATCAAAGAAAAAAGCGTGGTGGGGGCTTACCGAAAGAAGGGAAGTGTCTGCCAATTGTGTTCGTCTGTATCCCTCTGGCCGCGTATGTGTGGCCCCGTGCGAATCCGAAAGATGGCCTGGACGCGAGGCAGAACAGGTTGCGACTGCCCAAAGTGGCTCCACATGGTGACACACACACACACACACACACACACACACACACACACACACACACACATATATATATATATATATATATATATATATATATATATATATATATATATATATATATATATATATATATATATATATATATCAAATATCAATAGTGATTTCTGGCAGCTGATTTGGTCAATATAATATAAAATCACCAAAAATTGAAGAAACATAACAGGATTTATTTCACGGCGTTTCGGCTGGAGGACCAGCCTTTTTCGAGTGTAGTACAGCGTTTGAAACACGCAGTTTTTATAGAGAATGCGCGAGGTACAAAGTTTACAAGTTTACAGCAAAGCACGAGTTCAGAACACTTGGGGGGGGAGGGAAGACATTTTTTTTAACAAAGGAAGAGAGAGAATCGGTGCAGGTGTTCCGGAGAGGCCGATTTTTTTTAAATAACAAAAGAACAATAAGATTAAGATAATAAACATATAAAAAAGGGGGAGATTCTTTCCCACCACCGCAGGGCTGCCTTCGAAAGGCCCTCGAGGTGTCGCTCCTCTCAGCATTTTGGTGACAAGCGTGAAGGGCTCCACCCCTGTACAAGGCGGAAGCTACATTCCAGAGAAACTGGTAGGGGGGGGGGGGAAGAGGGGGAGTAAAGAGGAATGCAAACGAGGCCTCTAATAAAGAAAAAAAGACGAAAAAAGAAAAAAAGAAAGAAGAGCCATTGTACAAGGCTTGGTAATATGCATTCAGAGAAGGGTGGTGGCAACACGAGAGAATACAAAATAGGACATTAAAAAAGAAAAAGGGGGGGATTCTTTTCCACCACCTCAGGGCTGCTTTGGAAAGGGGTGAAGGGCGTATTTTGGTGACAAGCGTGAAGGGCTTGACCCCTGTACATGCAGAAGGCAACATTCCAGAGGAACTTGTAGGGGGGAAGGGAGGGGGGTAAAGAGGAATGCCAACGAGGCCTCTAAAGAAAGAAGAGAAAAGAAACAAAAACACAAAGACAAAAAGAATAAGAAAAACAAAGAAAATTAGGGGAAAAAGGAAAGAAGAGCCATTGTACAAGACTTGGAAATATCCATTCAGACAAGGGTTGTGGCAACACGAGAGAAATCAAATTATACAAGTTCCTAATCAATCCTTAGACGGGCACTCCGTACACACGCATACAGATACAGACAAAAGACAAGGCTAACAATAAATCCAACACCAGAAACGAACTGCAATGAGTCGGAAGTACAATCTACCCCAAGACAAATGACCATTCGGAGTAAACAATTCATCAATGTATGAAGCGAAGATCGACATGACAGCAAAAAAATGAGGGGGGATAACAGCAAATGGGTGACAATATAATACAATGCGCGACAATACAAGATTAGAATAATAATTAAAAAATGGCCAGGCTTAGCTTGGTTAAGCCAAGAATGCGTTGCATATTGCGCGGTCTTTTTTTGAGGGCGAGGTATTGCTTGGCGGCACTCGATTTTCTCGGCAATACTTGGTTATACTTGGTTTTACTCGGTAATACTTGGTTTAGCTATTTTAATTCTTGGTCATTCTGTGTGCAAGTACCAGTAGTGAGGCGAGAAGTGCTGTAGCGGCTATATACGTGGTTGACGGTGAAGCTAATGCAGAATGTACAAACGCAGCTCCAGCACCGGCTACAACGGCGTTCTTGGCACCCATGGAAAGTACATTGGAAACACCCTTGGTTACCCCACTACTCCCACTCCCACTCCCTAAAGGAGCGCAGCTCTTTTATACATATGCCGTGACGTCAATCATAGCGCAGCGCCCCTAGCGGGAGGAGCGGGAGTCAGGTGGTGGCTGCGGCCGCGCGCGACCGCGCCAGTTGGGGCCCAGCTTTTCCTCCGTGACGTCACGCGCCGGCGCCGCGCCCCTAGCGGGAGGAGCGGGAGTCAGGTGGTGGCTGCGGCCGCGCGCGACCGCGCGAGTTGGGGCCCAGCTTTTCCTCCGTGACGTCACGCGCCGGCGCAGCGCCCCTAGCGGGAGGAGCGGGAGTCAGGTGGTGGCTGCGGCCGCGCGCGACAGCGCGAGTTGGGGCCCAGCTTTTCCTCCGGCTGTCGTGACGTCACGTCACGTGGTTGCGCTAAAGGTCAATGGTGGCTGCCCGGCCGCGCCCAAGGGCATAACTGAGTGATTGCAATATGCAACGCATAAAAGGGGAAAGAAAATAGCAGTAAATGTGGGACAATGCAGGTGAAAAAACTGAGGACAATGCAAGTGAAAAAAGGAAAACACGTCGGAAGCTAGGCTTGTTATGCATGCTGCCGCCCGTCCTATGAGTCTGGGATAATTATTTTTGATAGTCTGGGATAACTATTTCTTACATCTATCAGGTACGATTCACAGCTCTCGCGGTCATAATTTGTTTTGAACCCCGATTGGAGTACAATAGCTGTAAAGTTATCGAATGGGTGCCGAAGGTTGTTGATGTGTTTTGAAAGTGGGAGATTTGGCTGTGTCCGCACATGTGATCTGTGGTTGTTGATGCGAATTCTGAATGGTGTAAATGTCTGCCCTACGTACTGAGCTTTACAGGTGCCACATTCAAGGAGATAGACAACATTAGCGCTGTCGCATGAAAAGTTACCTTTTATCTTAAATGAGAAGGATGACGCTGTGCTTTTAGCACTGGTTGTTGTCATCATCGGACAGAGTTTGCATCTAGGTTTATTGCATGGCGCAAATCCTCTGAAGCTACGGTTGCCGATTGTAGACGATGTTATCATATCCCGGATGTTCCTTGCGCGCCTATACTCAACACGTGGGGGAGCAGGGGTAACTTCTTTCATCTTTTCACTCTGTTGATGGATGTTGTGGTGTTTCTTAAGAACTGTGCTAACATTGGACATTGAAGCCGAATGGGTAAGGGCCAGATTGACTTGATAGTCCGGGCGTGGCTGCTTTTTGCCATTTATGAGTTCGCGCCGGTCATGCTTTGAAGCTTTCTTGACTGAATCGTCGATGACTGACAATGGGTGCCTCTCTCGTGCTAGGTCCACACGGAGTTGCTCACAGTTTGATTCAAAGTCGTCTTCTTTAGAGCAAATCCTACGAAAACGTAAGAACTGACTCTAAGCGATGGATGTTTTACAATGGCGAGTGTGACTGCTCTGGTAGTGGAGGTACTGGTGACGGTCGGTGGGTTTTCTGTAGACTGTTGTCTCAAGTTTGTTATTCGTGGTGGTCACCTGGACGTCAAGAAAATTCATTGTCGACGCTGAATGCGACGAGGAAAACGAGATGTTAGGATGAGTACTGTGTAAGTCCGAAATAAACTTAGTGAGTTTTTATTCACCATGTGTCCAGACCATAAATATGTCATCGATGAATCTTCTGTAAAATATTGGTTTAAAGGGAAAGTTGCTGAGGAATTTCGTCTCAAGCACAGCCATGAATATATTAGCGTAATTTGGTCCAATTTTGGTTCCCATTGACGTTCCACTTATTTGCACGTAGTGCTGGCCATTAAACTCGAAGTTATTTAACTCAAGTACCAGTGTTAACATCTCTGCAAGTGTGCTGCCGTCAACCGGTTGTTTAGATTCTAAGCGCTCATAAGCATAGACGACTGCGTTGATGCCATCAGCATGCGGTATATTGGTGTACAGTGAAGCGACATCCAGGGTCACAAGTAGGGAATCATCTGGAATGACTAAGTCAAGAATTTCACTCAAAATATGGGTGGTGTCTTTAACATAGGAACGATATAAGGAAGGGATATCCCTGATGAGGCTGTCGACATAACTCGAGATGTTTTCAGTAACGGTTCCAATTCCAGAGACAATTGGTCTTCCCGGATTATTTTCTTCATGAATCTTTGGAAGAAGATAAAAACGTCCTGGACTTGAATGTAACGGAATTAGAGCTTTTGCGATCTTGTCCACAATTTTCTTCTTTTTCGCCAAACCTAAAATAGATTCTGAAACTTTCTTATAATACTCTGGCGTAGGATCAGTAAGGAGAGCCTTGTAAAATGAGGAATCACTTAACTGCCTTTGGGCCTCCTCAAGGTAATCCTTTTCATTCATAACTACGATGGCGCCACCTTTATCCGCTGGTTTTATTACGATGTCAGATCGGCTGCTTAGAGCCTGCAACGCATTGCGTTCAAGCATTGTGAGATTAGGGCGATAAGAGCGTCGTTTTTGAAATTCGGAATGGATATCCTTTTGCACTGTCTTTATGTATAAATCTAGACACTTATCGCGCTGCGGAGGTGGTGTCCAATGAGTAATAGATCGAAGTTTTGGACCACGATCTAATGTTTGGAGGCGACCGTGGTAGTATTTTCTCAGGCTAAGTTACACGGAGAAATTATCCAGATCTTTGTAAAGTTGAAGTTCATTAATTATAGCGCTAGTGGGGCACAAAAATGCTGAGAGGAGAGACACCTCGGGGGCCTTTCGAAGGCAGCCCTGAGGTGGTGGGAAAGAATCTCCCCCCTTTTTTATATTTTGATGATCTTAATCTTATTGTTTTTTTGTTATTTAAAAAAAAATCGGCCTCTCCGGAACACCTGCACCGGTTCTCTCTCTTCCTTTGTTAAAAAAAATGTTCTTCCTGGTCTCTTCCCTCCCCCCCTAGAGTTCTGAACTCGTGCTTTGCTGTAAACTTGTAAACTTTGTACCTCGCGCATTCTCTATAGAAACTGCACACACACACACACACACACACACACACACACACACACACACACACACACACACACACACACACACACACACACACACACACACACACACACACACACACACACACACACACACACACACACACACACACACACACACACACGCACGCACGCACGCACACACACACACACACACACACACACACACACACACACACACGCACGCACGCACGCGCACACACACACACACACACACACACGCACGCGCACGCACGCACGCACGCACGCGCACGCACGCACGCACGCACGCGCACGCACACGCACGCACGCACACGCACAGGCACACGCACGCACACGCACACACGCACGCACGCACGCACGCACACACGCACGCACACACGCACACACGCACGCACACACGCACGCACGCACACACACACACACACACTCTGTCGTGTGTCTGTCGTGTGTGTGCACGATGCTACAAAGACCCGGAGTGCGTAAATAAATTTCTCGAAATCATATGCCCTTCAGCCTTTTTTGTTATTATTTTCAAGGCTGCGCAATCCTCGTGCATTCGCATTCGCCGAAGAAACAAATTTGATGGCGTGAAATTTTGAGCTAGGCACGTCTAAGCACAACATCCGCAACATGCGATTTTGTTCGTTGCTTATTGAAAACAGGTCTAAACCTCTTGGCTGTAACCCTTCTCTACTAACAATTTATTACGACACCCAAAGGAGCGATGCCTAACTGTAGCACGCCTCCATGCGTTCTTGCACTGTGCGGGAAATATAGGCATCAAAACTGCAGTCTCTCATGAGTATTTGTCAAAATCGTCATCATACTCATCATTCTATCTCAGCCCATTGCAGGATAAACACTCTCTCAAATCTCTCCAATTTACTCTGGTCTGTGCCAACTCCGGTCAGCTTGAGTCAGCAAACTTCAAACCTCATCCACTCGCCTGTCTTGCTTTTTGCCCCCTGCTACACTTGCGCTCTCTTGGAATCCGTTCTGTTGCCGATTAGAACCAACGGCTGCCTTGCTTTCGCATTACTTTCCTTCCCAATTTCGTCTTCATTTAGACAAGGGTGTCCTTAATTCGATTAAGTTCCTTGCCTACTCAGCTTTCTTCATGCCTCTTGTTTCTTACACCTATCGTTTTCCGTTTCATAGTTCGCCGCGTTCTCGCCAATTTGTGTTTTATAGCCTCCAAATTTTTCCCCATAGGCGAGTGTCTGTAAATTGCGCCCAGCCATATTCGTATTCTTCTAGTTATTCACTCGCGTGATCGCGATCTGGAGTCACTACATGTTCCGAAAATATGTAGTCATTTAGCACTTAGAAAGCTTCGCAGCCTATCTTAAACCGGTTTTTCTGTCCAAGGATTTTGAAGACTACTGAAGTTTTCTGCATACTAATTTTTAGACCCGATGTTCCGTTTTCGTCTCTAGGTCATTCACCATGCTTAGCAGTCGTCTCGTCCCGGGCGGTACTTAACAAGAAAATGTCATCAGTGAAACGCAAATTGCTATTGTCGTTATCATTATCATCATCCTGACTGCGCCCACTGCAGGGCAGAGGCCTCTGATATGTCTCACCCATTAACCCGGTCCTTTGCCTGCTGCGGCCAGGCGTATCCCTGCCGCCCCTGCTAAACTTGCCTTTTCTTGGAATGCACGTGGTAAAAAGACGAGTTCAGATTCCTGTTTAGTGCCCCTTTAATGATCAGCGGTTGTCCTGCCTTTGCTTTACATGCCCTTCCCAAACCAGTTTGTTCTTCATTTTGACTGGAGTGTCATTACCACACGGTTGTTCCCTCACCCACTGCCTTTGAAGTGGTTGAGGAAACACCTATCATTTTTCTTTCCATACTTTTCAGCGTTGTCCTTAAGCTAAACCCTTTTCCTTAGCCTCCACGTTTCTGCCTCGTAGGGGAGTACCGGTAAGATATAGCTGTTGTATACTTTTCTCTTGAAGCATATTGGTAACCTGCCATTCATGATCTAAGAAAATTTGCGATATGCGCTGCACCCTATTATTTTTATTTTGGTTATTTCCCGCTCATGATCCGGATCAGCGGCCACTACTTGCCCTTAGTAGACGTATACCCCAACCACTTCCAGCAATTCGCCATCAATTGCGAGCTGCTTTTTCCTCGCTAAACTGTTGAACATTACTTTGGGTGTCTGGATGTTAACTTAAAGACCTACTGTTCTACTTTGCCTAGCTTATTTATCATGCTTTGCACCTCACATGCATCGTGACTTTGCAAGACACTGTCATCAGTGGAACGCAATTTACTTAGGCATTCTTCATCAACTCTCATCTACAACTGCTCCGAATCCAGGCCACGGAACAGCTCCTGTAAGCAGGCGGTGGATATCATTGGCGATATCGCGTCTCTCTGCCTGGCACCCTCTTTACTGAAATTTCATTGCTGACTTTATGAAGGACTATGGTAGCTGTGCAGTGCTTATAGATGTTTTCCAATGTTTTCTCATAAGGCTCTTCTACACGCAGATTCCACAATACTTCCATGACTGCTGACGCTTACACTGAGTCGAATGTTTTCTCGTAATCAATGAACGCCATATAGAAGGTTTGGTTATATTCTGCGCATTTATTTACCATCTGATCGATAGTGTGAATATAATGCATTGTCGAGTATCCTTTACGAAACACTGCCTGATGATTTCGTTCAATGTTGTAAGGTTGTCGTGGGTGTATTTGTAATTGCCTTAGTAAATACCTCGTAGACAACGAACGGTACAAAAGTGTCTAGAAAACCTTCACGTTGTTTGAACACGTTTCACGTTTTCCTAACATACGTTTGCCATTTTTTCTCTGCTTGGAAGACACCAGTCTTGCTATTGCAGCCCTATATTGAAGAGCCAACGTGGCGTTTTATGCCAAATAATTATCCAGCTACTTTGTTCTCATGTTTAAAAGTTATTCACGCATTATTACCAAAATTTTCCATTTTGTCCGAAGTAGAGAGTTATGCCAATCATTAATAATGCATTTCTGCAGCCAATGCGGAACAGGTTAAAACTTATCCCCAAATGGATTTCGCGTTTATGTGTAACTTCAGGGAAGGCGCTGCGACTGACGAGGTTGAGCTAAGGTGTAGAGAAATGCACCTTCTGTGTCCATTCGGTGGCAGTCCCTGGGTTGGCGAAAGTAAAATATTACTTGTCTTTATAGCTTTTTGTGGCGAAAGCCGTTAATGGAAGTACACCCTAAGTCCAGTTGTTAGTCCAGTCGTCGTGTGTGACCCTCGTCTCTTCGCTGTGTTCCTTCTTTTGACTTTTTTTTCTGAGCATGCAGCAACTGACCCAGATTTCAACTCTAATACAGCCTAAGTCCTTTCCTTGCCTTGGCTCTCGCTTGCTGCGCAAGCGCCAAGTAAGCGCAGGCCAAACCAAGAGCCAAGCAAGCAAAGAGGAGAGCAGCGGGTGAAGAGAAATAGCAAGAAAAATTCGAACAAAGGAAGATAAGAAAGAGAAGAAAGAGGGGTAGGAATTCAAGGGGCGCCGTTTTTGTGTTGAGAGAAATTCACACGACGGCTCTCGCGGATTTTTTTATTTAATCCGTCGCCTAGTTGAGGCAGTTTCATTTTAGGAGGCAATGAGTTCTCGCATAAAATACAAATATGAGATATATCCGTACTGATCGTTTCCAGGACGCTGATTGTTCACTTCTGCGGTGTGTTCAAGCAAGAATCCACAGGTTTCGTTCTCGATTAAAGGTTCTCGACAAACATGTTTTCTTAAAATAAGAATAAATAAGTACTTTTGTAGCCATGTTCCTAATTCAGCATGATTAATACTAATTTTTGCGGAAATATTAACTTTGTAATATCAGCGCTCATTGTCACAAACGGCTCTGTAAGATATCAAATCTTTCAGCGGCTTTTTTCATTATGTGTTCGGGTTTGTAGGAATGATAATGCTAGCAAAAAATAATGTTCTGATTACCTACTAAAGATTGTTTTCATAGCAATGAACTTTAGCGACAGCATTGTTGGCAATCGTGTCCCATCCTGACCTCGCATTTTGGCCGGTTCGGAGGCTTGTTCTTTTTTTTCATGTCGCAGCGTACTCTACGGGCTTATGGGCGACCGTTAGCCGGATCTTGGAGAAGACTGTGAGATACTTGCGGCACGGAATATTTGAGCCCATTGAACAGTTGAATAGTGAAGAATTTCTTAGATTCGCATGCTATTCTTAGGGCTCTTACACATTGTGAATATACTGTTTCATCATCAAGTGAAAACTAGAAGCCACAGAGTACGAAAGAGATCCTTCATTGTGTACTTTAAAACAGGTTTTCAAAGCCGAGACAATCAAAGCCCTCAAGGATACCAAGGCGCTACAGGACCAGATAGACAAAGTGGCAGCAATGATAGAGCCCTACAAGAAAAATCTGGCCGATGTCGTAAAAGGCTACGGAGATTACGTGGTGTCCCAGGTGAGGTTTCTACAATTCCTGGCGAACAGCATATTGCGGCGTAGCTCTGTTTTGTTGCGAATGAGGTGAAAGTTAAGTCGTATATCAGCTGCAAGCCGAACAGAGATAAAAGAAAGCGCCTTAAAAAGAAACACTACATTCGCTTGGACAGAAAAAAAAAGGCTACACTTTGCTGATGTGACGTATGTCGTAAGGCTCACATCCAATAAATTGCACACTTTCCCATTGGTAAGAACACAATAGAAGATAAAATGTAATATTTGCTTAAGAAGACAAAAGTTGCACTCCCTCGGTTGAGTTTCACTTAACCGGGGGCGCAAATGCTGAGCAAGAAACTGAAACAGAAACGAGAAGCTTAGCAAGGAATCTGCGGGATTAAAACAATACCGGGAAACTTAATGAACGCTGGAGTTCAGGAGTGCCGTGAGGTTAGTTTAGGGTGTTTTTAACCGGAAGCGCACCATTAAATATAAAAGCACACTGTAGAGAAGAAAAGACATTGATTTCATATTGTGAGAAGTACATGTGTAGCTTACTACTCGTGTTAAAATTTCAACTTATGAACCAAAGGCATTGACATGACATCAAGTGAAAGCGTTTAGTTCGGTTCTGCTGCAAGACCTGTCAAGTGCTCATTTTCGTGTTCTGTGCTATCACCGTGTGCGTGAAGCCACGCCTACGTGATTAGCCGCCATATAGGGACATTACGCTTGACGTCACTACAGCGAGATCTTAGACACTTAGTTGTCCCAACACAATCAAGTGACGAGTACCCAACAAAGAAACAAAAATGTTAATCAGTAATCAATATTTTATTCATCACCGCAAGCAGCTGTCGCTGAATTATCTCCCGTCGTCTCCCTGTTGCCGATGTCACATAGCTGCCACGCTGCGAACGGTGTGTTCAGCATTACATTCGTTATTATCCCAGTTGACGGGCCACGCGCTTAACACTCTTAAATCGCCTGCGTGTCCTGTTTCTACTGAAGCCGCCTTTTTTTTCTAACCGTGAAGATGCTATTGCGTTAGTTGCGTGTGTGATGTCAGTGCACTTTAAAGATCCCCAGGTGGTGGAAATTATTCCGGAGCCCTCCACTACGGCACCTCTTTCTTCCTTTCTTCTTTCACTCCCTCCTTTATCCCTTCTCTTACGGCGCGGTTGAGGTGTCAACGATATGAGACAGATGCTGCGCCATTTCCTTTCCCAAAAATCCAATTATTATAATTATTATTATTATTATTATTATTATTATTAGTTGCGTGCTCCACTGCGCTTGCATTTTTGCATGGAGATGACGTCATGCTGGTCGCAACCGAAACCATATATATAGCGGGGACTGCCCTTCTCTGTCCCTTTCGGTTTGCTTCCCCAAGATGTGTTTTTCTCTACTCATTTTAATCACGGTCTTTCAATGTTTTACTTGGTCACGAAACCCAAAGCTGAATTTCATTTTGGGTCAGCACCGACCACTAGAGACGCCAGCGTTTGCAGGAGTGCACCTAGCCGCCGTAGGGCAAGGCCGCCGTTATATTTTATTTATTTATTTATTCAGATACCTACAGCGCCCTGACACGGGCATTATTGTAGAAGGGAAAATGTAGAAAAATGGTATATGTAGCACAATTCAGCAACAAAAATGTAACGCTAGGCTCAAAAGATAACGCAAGACACAACGTATTCAAACAAGAACAAAATGTTCAGAACAACGTATATACAAGTACTGAATACAGAAACTACACCTGGGTATACAAAGCACACGAAGAAAATTTTCCACACTAAGTAAACAAAAATTCAAGAGCACCGTCAAAGCCAGAGGACGGCGCTGGCAGAATATGCTTCGGAAAACGATTCCAAACATGAACTGTTTTTAGGAAAAACACATATTTGAATATGTTGACTCGACACTCGTATTCACGAACTTTTAATGAGTGATCTATTCTGGCGGATCTGTAAGTACAATGAAGTATATATGCTTCTTTCCTTATATTTGTTGCACTTGAATAAATTTTATTCAATAGCTTCAGGCGGATGTATTTCCTTCTTTCTTGCAGATGGGGCCCGCCCAGATTGATTATTATGTCAGATGAGCTTTGGGTGAAATTATAACTTGAGGAGACCAATAGCGCTGCACGCTTTTGTATGCGCTCTAAATCGGAAATACATATTTTTGTGGCAGGATCCCACGCGGAGAATCCGTATTCCAATATTGTGCGCACGTTTGAAAAGTAAAGTGTTTCTGTTATTCTAGCAGTGGCTTGCTTAAAATTCCGTTTTAAGAAGTTAAGGACACGGCCAGCCTTAGCTGCAATGTAGTCAATATGCTCATTCATGGAGAACGTATTTTTAAACAAACACATAAGTACTTATAGCTTGATTCCATCTACATATTTTCGCCTTCGAGAGAATATGTAGTATGAAGAACATGACGTTTGTTAATAAGCTGGACAACTTTGCATTTGGTAAGATTCAGTGTCATATTTCACGTTTTGCTCCACAGTAATACAGAGTCAAGGTCACTTTTTAAATCTACACTATAATGTGAGCCATTAATTTCACGGTAAAGCCAACAATCATCAGCATACAATCTGATAAGACACGATACCTGTTCACATATATCATTAATAAATATCGAAAAAGAAGAGGCCCCAGGACAGATCCCTGGGGGCACCTGAGAGGGCTGCTTTATGCGATGAACTTGTTGCGTTAACCACTACAGACTGTTTTCGGTCAACTATATTGGCCTCAATCCAACGTAAAAGTTCAGCGGGAAGATTCAGCGCAGACAGTTTTACCATTAACATATTATGCGCTGCAGAGTCAAACGCCTTCTGGAAATCTAAAAAGATGCAATCAACCTTCTTACCATTAATAATAGATAGAGCTATGTCATGTGAAAACTCGTATAATTGAGTGTCGCAGGAAAGGCCCCTTCAGAAACCATGCTGTGTTGGGCAGAAAAAATTGTTTTCTTGGAGATGAGCCATCAAGTTGGAGTAAATAATGTGTTCTAGTGCTTTGCATGAAACACTGGTTAGGGATATTCGTCTATGGTTTCTGGATTTTGTTTTGTCCCCACTTTGAAAACAGGAACCACATTTGCAGTTTTTCAATATTCTGGCAAAGCACCAAGATGGAACGATTTCTGAAAGGGAGTCATTAGGAATCGGGCAACTGACGCGGCACAGTTTTTTATTATGTAATTTGAAATATTATCTGTACCGGGTGCAGAGTTCTCGTTTACTCTTTGCAGTAGTGTTGTTATGCCCTGTTCAGAAAAGAATATTTATATTTCGTTCATTTGTGAAAAATTCTGCGGAATTTGTATGCCACTAGCCTGGGGATTGGTCTGTAAGCACACAGATTCGAAATAGCTATTAAACTGTGCAGCTTTTCCTTTCAGGTCTTCGGCAGAACTATTGTCATCTATAATATCTGGAATAGCATCCTTTGCTCCTTGCTTGCTTCTGACGTACTTCCAGACTTGTTTCGGATTGGTCTTTTATTTTTCGCGCAGAACGCCCAGATACGTACTTTCTACCCTGCGCATTTCTTGTGCTACTCTTTATTGAGTTCTTTCATCTTGCCACGCCGCTCAGGTTTCGGCAATTTGCAGAACAGGCGGTATAAGCGGTGTCTCCTGTTTATCAATGCCCGAGCATTCCTGTTCATCCAAGGCTTATCTGTACGGCGTTTGGAAGAGATAACACGGGACGTAACGAATGACTTTGTTAGCGATAAAAGTATGGTTTTCAGCAGATGCCATGCACAGTGTACATCAAGGAAAGACATGCGTTGTCTAAAATCGCGCTGGAATGCGTCTAATTTTCTATTTAGTGAAGCGTAATCTGCTCGGTCACAGTCGAATATCAGTCGCGGTGGCGGACTGCGGCGACGGCTTTCAATGCAAGGAAGCCTTGCCACAACAACTTCATGGTCACTTATTGCGCGTATTAAATTGACCCAAGAAATGAGCGTGTGATCGGAGCAAAACAATAAATCTAACAGAGTTGCGCCAGTGGAGGTTATTCTCGTAGGACTTTTTACAAGTACAAATTTCTAGAAAAGTTGCACATTTCAACGTTCACAATTTCCGCGAGTGTCTTATTAGCTTACGTTGGAATGTTCTCGGGCATTCAGCTCTCAAATACAATTTTTTATGTGGCGAGAAAATCGCCAGTAAAGCAGAATGGCTCACTGGAGCCAACGTTTGTCTTAAAGGCAAATGCGCAGCGTCATAATAGCCCAGAATTGGAGAGGATGAAATTTATAAGGTGACAGAGCACATTAAACCCCCACTAGACGAGACACAAGGCTGTTTGCTGGTCGTATGCCTTAAATCAGTTCTCTCCGACCGCAAAACTTGCAGCATGCAGGCGAAAACATCACCGTACACCATGCTCAACACTTGATTTGACAGCAAGCGACGCATTATCGCTACGCTAAAGGCGCGATCACACTAGACCGATCTTGGTGGGCACAACTTCGAGAAGTGCATTTTCTGCCTTGTAATTGCCCTTTTCATGCTACGCTGACGCTGGTGGCGCGCCGATAGTCGGGCCTTGACGTTGTCGGTGGCGATCGTCAAGATCGGAGGAATCGGGTAGCAGTCGGCCAGCCCGATTTCTTGCTCTCCGCGCCGTTTTCACTTCGCACCGCCCACTGCTGCACCGCGCGACTGCTCACGTTGCCGTGGCGTTGATTTCGATATCGGCTTCCTGCAATTTTCTGCTCCTTGCTTAGTAAATATCCAATGTATTCTCGAAGCAACTGCTTCAAGAAAATAGTACATTCAGCTCTTACCTAGTGTGCGCAATGTTCCCCCAGGAACGCGCCGATGTCGGCAACAGCAGCGCACTGCTAATGTTTACATAACTTTGTGTTCGAAACAGATGCTGCTTGTTTACACAGCCTAAGTTGTAAACTAAGCTCTCCTTATATTAAATATTCTTTTTTTGTGTTCCGTTTGTCGTTTTGCCTGTTTTGCACAGTTGGATGAATCTGGAAGCAGAACCAATGGATGCAAACGCACGTCTTGGAAGCGTTTGAATGCCGGGTTGCTGACGCCGCGTATGACCGGTACTTCCCCTAATCCCATCTGCCTTTTCCAATGTGACCAATAACTGATTTCAAATTGCCTTAAATAGAGGTGCATTCATCGACACCGTTCATTGAATAAGAGTCAATTTTTTTACCACAAGTGACGCCGATGACAGCTCCCGAACCCTTTGAACATTGCTCCGCAGATTGGGTAACATCGGCCCTTCCCGCTAATTGTACGCTCGTACCGAAATGTAAGCGATCGTCGAATTCAGGTCACCGTTGCCGGAACTGCACTGGATTGCGATTTCATTCGCTAAAACATGCGAATTCGCTCTTCTTGATCGCTTTGTATTCGCTATGTCTACTTGTCGCAGAAGGAGGCCGGTGTAGACAGGTTTGGTTTGGTTTGGTTTTATGGGGGTTTATCGTCCGAAAGCGACTCAGGTTATGAGGGACACCGTAGTGAAGGGCTCCGGAAATTTCGACCACCTGGGGTTCTTTAACGTGCTCTGACAGCGCACAGTAAACGGGCCTCTATAATTTCGCCTCCATCGAAATTCGACCGCCGCGGCCGGGATCGAACCCACGTCTTTCGGGCCAGCAGCCGAGCGCCGTAACCACTCGGCCACCGCGGCGGCTGTAATGGTGTAGGCTACCCTAAAGTTTTAGAATATGAAATGTTTTTCATAAAAATACACATATTTCGAGACAGGTGTGACAAAAACCTGTTTCTTGCCGTATTACTGCTCGCTTTGTTTTTTCCGGCAGCTCTGTGTCACCGAGGCGCGAAACCAACGAGCTAGGCTTTCTCAGTCCGGCCTCTGTAAACGGAACGGTAAATATAGAGACGCATAAAAAGTGCTCGACATTGTCCCACGCACGTACGTTGCACTACCTAAACCCACCAAAGCTTAGTGAACGTCGAATATTACCATCACGCTAACAGCGGACGGGGCTTCCTTCAAAATCGCGACAGTGCCGAATACCTCTGACGATTCACTTCTGCAGACGCTGGCGCCGTAGCGCGGCAGTCGCAAGCATTATACTTTAGCATGACCCTTACATCTAGACCCGCTACCGCGATCCCCAAATGCGCATGCGCAGATCAGCCTGCGGACGCGAGATAACGCCACGTTCCCGCGACCAGCGCGCACGCCTTGTGTGTCGCGACCAATCCGCGCTTGCATGGTGGCAGGCCGCGGAAAGCGCGGTCGGTAGCGGATTCGTTAGCGTATTTTGTTGCTAGCTGCCGTTATTATTGTTGCAACAATAAATGTCATTTTGTGTGTTGTCCCTTTGCTTCCCTCAGAGCAAGGCCGGCCGTTGTCGGTGTGCGTCCGGTAGCGTGAGCGAACAAGGGGTGGGGTCCAGTGGTGTGTATAAGGTCAGCCGCGGTTATAGTATTGAGAATGTATTAGCCCCCTTGTTACACACCCACAATTTAAAAGAGCCTTACGTCCATGCCACACTGGCGAACTGGTGAGGAAGAATAAGGATACACTATGGGATGAGTTTCAGAAGAGTGACAACCTTTTTTATACCCACTTCCGTCGGAGGAAATCCTCCGTCATGATGATGCCTTAACTTAGTCTCCGTGGCACACCAGGATTGGATGCGGCTGAAGTAGGGCAGATTGTCGCAAATTAATCAATTGAAACGGACAAATGAAACTAAAATGAAATGAGACGTAACAGAATGCGGTCCCTAACTCACATGCGCCCCTGTGAGCCTTTACGAGGCAGCCCAGCTACCAAAGACATACTGGATGAAACAACGGGGAACGTATTGAAGTCAGCTCTATCCTACCGGCATCAGGTCTCAGAGCAGGCTTTTATTGTTCAATAAAATTGTTCTCAAGAACCATTGCCTGAAACCATTGTGAAAAATGAATTTATTATTTTTGAGAAAGTTCATGTCTATGAGTACTAAACCACTCTTGAGCATCTTGAACAGAAAATGTGCACACAATTTTTATCAACTGCGTTTAACTACATTGCGGCATTCCTTGTCACTGCTTTACGAAATGTGCAAGATCAAGGACACTGTCGGGAACTGTGCCCCTGCCTATGCGATGTACGAGTCTACCGTCAACGTTGTCTGCGACGGCATCGTAAAGCCCTTTGTGAGTAAAAGAACTCGTTTCGTTTATGTTTACAGTGTGGAAAAAACTGGTAGAAGGATTACGCTGCTTGTTGTAACACTTTTTCTGTGGAATCTGCAGTACAGTTTTTCTGCGCTACTTCATAATGTCCTCACGTGTTCGAAATTTCCTCGTTAACGCAGACGTCTCTACATTATATTGCTTCTAGCTCTCAGTTAAAGACATTCACATCGCTACTGCGTCACTGACACATAATACCACGATCCCAGATTGTGACAGCCGTCTTATAACTACCTCAAGCGGCTTTGGAATTATGCTCACATCTGCGCCTGCTGACTTAATATTGAGAGGAAAGTTCGTAAATCCATAGTTTTTGTGTTCAACACAGCTGACTTTTTTTTAGCTACTGAGAACGTCGCAGTAAATGCAGTGCATAAGACTTCTGTCGGTTCTCGCGACCAGGCTGAACACATTTCACAGTGCATAATTGGCACAGGGCGGCTTCTGGTTCAGCGTTGCCTCGTGCCTAGCCGTCGGAACTGTGGCGATGTTCATGGCCCTGTGCATGTCCACGTTGTACTCGAGAAAGCCAAGGCCACCGCTGCCGCCACCAGCGCCGAAGTCCGAGCCATACTTTGAGGTCCTGGACCAGCCGCTGTGAGTACGGCCCTAGTTCTTACCAGACAAAGCACCTAAAGGATGACAACATGCCATGATGTCTTGTCATAAAATTTCGGACTGAGGGCAGGAATCTAACAGCAATGGAGCGCAACAAGGCGATTGAGGTAGCATGCGTTGGATGTAATTCGAGCGAGCATATCAATTCTAATGGCACGATCATTTGCGTAGCTTTGGAACCTTCAGCAGGTGTTTTTGGGTGAAGGTCATGATGATACTGAATAGGTCTGAAAAGACAGCTTGTAGGGTATATTGCGACATTTATTTTGTTGACATATTGCTTTACTTCTGCTGATTCCATGCGTTTCCGCTGATACTAGTATGGGCACCACACGTTTCTTTGGAGCTATTAGATCCGCCATGACATACAGCAAAGGGTAATGTTTAAGGAGGAAAGCACTGAAAAGAAAAAATTCGTTAAAAATGCTCCGAACAGAGAAGTGAGTCACACTAACTCCTGTCCAGTTAGCGCACCTAGCAGAATATATAGTTTGCGCTCAACACTGCGTACACATCGTTATTTCTCCAAACTTCACTGTGCCCTACAGCATCGGAACTGAAGAACATGGCTCCACAAACAGCGCATCATGGCGAGCCTCACTTCATGTAGTTCTTGCTTTGAGCGCTACCAAGCTTTATTGCCAGCAGCATCTTGAATAAACAGCGCGAACAAAGACGAGCACAAAAGACAAGAAAGCGAACGACACGGCGCTGACTAACAACTGAGGGTTTATTGCTCATCACACAAGTATAAATACATAGATGTCGGCAATGAGGGAAAGGTTTACAAAGTGCAAAAAAAACCAAAAACAAAACATAAATGTGACAACAGCAACATAAGCACGCTAGAAATCAGCAGAGATTATCAACCCCCAGGAGTGACAGCTCTTTTTGCAGAAGTGCTAGCGAAGGGGTACTTATACATGCATTTCCCTGCTTGAATATATTGTATGCCTCGATAATTTCCCTCGCAGTTTCTTCCCGATTTTTGGCAATGACCTTGGATTCATGATATAGCGGTACGCACTGTTTTTTCTCTTTCTTTGCCCATCCACAATCCCGGCAATGAATGCCGAGATGACCTGAAACTACTTTTGACACCTTATAGCTGTGTTCGGTCAGCCTTTTATTTATGCAACGTCCCGTCTGTCCAACGTACTGCCCTCCACAGGGCAGAGGGATGTTATAAACAACCCCCTTATCACAAGGGACGAAGCGTGACTGGTGCTTAGTTGTGCACTTCGCCACTTTTCCTTTGAACCAACTAGCCCGCCAAAACGTGTTAATGCCAGCAGCAGTCTTTCCATATAACGCTCTTCTTATGAACCTGTGTAGCGTTGCTGGTGTGACTGCCTGCTCTCTCAGTTGCTGCACAACAGTGAGAAGCTGAGATCCTAAGCTACTTTTTGATTTCTCTTTCAAAGATGGAAATGTTACACAGGTTGAAATTGGCAGTAGAAGGAACGCCTATCAAGACAAAGATTCAATACCTTCTCGGTAATATAACATTGTCTAAGGAGGGCAGCGCAGTTATTGAATGTGTTTTGAAATGTTTTCTTTCAAGCTGTGAAAAAATAGTGGCTTAGTCATAACCGACTGTCTTCTCGTGCAACAGGTTAGATAGAGGTTCCCCACCTCCAGAATATGCACAGTACCCACCGGAGCCGTCCGGCCTTCGACTTCGGCGCCTAGTCACGGGTCAAAGGGAAAGCTGCATCATGGAGAGCACGGTCATTAAGCGAGGTCGCAATGATTCTTCTGCGTATAGCTGCAGGTGAGTTTCCTGTTTCAGCAGCCATTCCGAGCGCATACACTTTGCTTTATGCAACAGTGCGTAGTGCAGTACAGTCTTTTTAAACTAGAGCAGGAGCAATTTAATATTTAGTCAGGCAACCATCACCCGCGCATTTCTGGCTACCGTGCACAATGATGGGCATTTCCACGCTCTCCTTTCATAACGACTGGTAATAAACGCGAACAAGAGACGTTACACTAAAGGAACTGCCTGAAAAGGGTGTTCTGGTAGGTGCCAATCAAAAATCTACCTCACCGAATGGCTTACAAGTTAAACAGATATATGTGAAGAAATAGCTGTGACCACTGCAGTTAATTTTCTTGCTTGCACTTTCTACCGGAGAAAGCTATCAGCGGCTTATCTCATGTTGAATTCCAATGGCAGGTCGAGAGCGCTCCGCCGGATCACAAACGGAGCGCGTAGTTCAGGCGGAGGTCACTCCCTCCCATTTTGCCAATGGAATGCATGCGCTCCCGCGGGGCACTTAGCGCAAGAATAGCTCCAAGTTCAGGCAACATGGCGGCGCCCTTCGAAGCGCGGCTTCTCGCTTCACCAGCGATTCGTCCTTGCCGCCACTCTGTCTCTCGCGTTCACGGCAAACAAAAGGCGCACGAAGCTTTCGCTTTGTGTGATGACGTTCGCGATACAAAATTCGAGTGATGAAACGCGCCAAATTTTCAGATTGCTTCCTTATTTACAGAACTGCTAGGCTTAGAGAGTACGCGTCGTCTGACGTCACAAAGCGCGGGAGGTTCAAACAAGTCAACGATTTTGGTCTAAAAAACGGTCACAAAGAATTGACCGCGATGGAATTGACATCCTGTTAAGAAAATTATTTGTTTTAACTTGTTCGGACGCGAATAAAACGATAAATAATTACATTTGGGAGAATTCAATTTAAAAAAAGTCAGAAATACTACTTGTACGTTGCCCGGATCACCGCGTAGCTACGATAGGAATTTCGCGTATGCGACAGAACGGATGCAGCCGGTTATGACCGGAAGCAGACGCGGGAAAGTAAAACGTCGCGCGGAGTTCCGGTCAAATCTGCCGATTTCGGCGGAGAAATTATCGCTGCTCCACGGAGCGATTCGGGATCGACGTCTGATCGCGATCTGCTATTGGAATAGACAACTCGCACTCCCATTTTGCCATTGGAATACCATTGCTCCCAACAGAGCAGAAAAACTTGATCCGGATCTGCCATTGCAATTCAACATCAGTATGTGTTGCATCTCTAGAAACCAAGGCACTCAAAAAGCGCATGTAAGTGCTTCAGGCCATAGGCTTTTATGGCAACTCAATTTTCATGGCGCGACCTCCTGTAAAATGTTAAAAAACAAAAAGGATGCGCCGCCGTGTGAACTAACCTACTGGCAGCCTACTCGTCCAGCTCTAAGACAGTAGCACGCGGCCTGAAACGCCACAAGGCCGCGTGTTGCTATGCCAAGAAATAAACAGCGGCAACTGCAGAGGCGACAATTTTCAATAAGCAGGTGTTCGAGGTAAGTGTTAGCTCAACAAATCAACGTCTCCCGTATAAATCGACGCCAAGATCGATTTCCTTGAGCCTGAGTAACCTATTAAGAATAGCCACCTTTAGATTTTCGGGCTATTGAAGATTCAACGCATACAATTTCCTCATTTTTCCATTTCTGATACACAAACGATATACATTGGCGATCGCCATGGACTGCAAGTATCTTTATTTAGAGAGGTACATATCTTCCTACGTGGACAATTGCTGCGAAATATTGAATGCATCCTTTAAGTCTTTCACGCCGACGGACATTGTCATGCACCTTAAAGCATTAAGGCTTCACAAAGGCATTGAAAAAGGTTCTTCATAGAGTAAACCTGCTCTTTAAAAACACGATGAATTATGGGCATGAACAGGGCCCTCTAGGAGAGTTTTTAAGCCACAGGGCGGGTTATCATTTCCTTACTCTGAATACAATTAATGCCCCAAAGAATGCCTAAGCTGAAGACTTGTCGAAATTGTGCAATCAGTGCCTAATTATAATATGAACGATTCCAACGCAAAGACACAATCTGTGTAGTACAAACACCAATGTCAGCTACGTACGTCGAATATAAGCGGGTACACACAATCCGCATGTTATCAATGATTGCTTCATAAGCAGGAGTGAAAAACACACTTTTTTACTTTGGCCTAAATCGTTTTGTTCTTGACGTATAATGTCAATGAGACATTTTATCTTCAGTGTTGAAGGAACAAATGATTACGTGCGAACTGACTCTTCTCTTTCATAATGGAATATCTGTACTTTTAGCCTCCCCCCCTCATCGGTCATTCTTAACCCTGCTATGTATTGTACGTTTACAAGATAACTGAAAGGAAAATTTATGTCGTGGAAAAGCACTATGGTATAATAGAACCAGCGACTCATAAAGAAGGCTCTACGTCTGGAGTGCGGCTACCGCCGTTTATGAGCCATCCTTTTATTCGTGAGGCCTTTTCCGCCATGATATTGATGCTTACATCTGCTCTTGACGGCGAGATTGAGTGTGAGTTTTTATGATTGTTGCTTTTGTTCTTTAGAGAATGTATCGTTTTTACGGATTTTGATTAAAAATCTCTCGGTTTGCTACTGTAGCTGCTTTTAAAGATTTATTCACTGCTCGCATATATTTGGTGTGTTTTTCTCTGTGTTACGTGGGTTTACTCTGCTTTCTTAATGATTATTTTTGTTTCAGTTGCATTTTTGGAAATACGCCGCCCACCTACACGCTGGAAAAAATGCACGGAAATTTACGTAAAAAGAAGTGAGTGTTCCGGTAGTTTGTGTAGCTTACATCATAAATTTTTCTTAGCCCTCTTCATACACTTTCTCATCAAACACGGCCTTACTTTTGTGGAAGCATCATTGTGCGCGGCGGCAGTAACTGTTTGACTGGCTCGAACAATTATGTTGCAGGCTGAAGTTGTGATGGCCTTTATGATTGTTGCAGTGATGTTAAGCGGCAGCATGAAAGGTGATTTTGTTCTAGCGTAAAGTAGTTTGCGGTGCGTATGGCCAGTGTCTAACGCTCTCACAGTGTGCACTTGCGGAACAGGATTTCTGAATTAAACATATATGGATTGAGACCACTCGCCCCTCTTTCCTAGAAAAAGGAGGCGGCCTGTGCTCGGCCATGTCTTTTAGGTGCCTACGTCAACAGATGAGGATGGTAATCGTCGCTGTGAAGAAGGTGGAATATTGAGGCCCCGCTAGCCCGCCGCACGTGCTCACTTAACTATCTCGAGCCAGAGTACTGAGGCCTTGCCACTATAATGCCTTCCAGGGCCTAGGGCTCAAATGCCTACTCTTTATTCTTTATTCTAAATAACGAATTTTTCTTGTTAAAGACGATTCTTGATTATTTTGCTTACCATAGTAAAAGACTCTAAATTTCAGGGGTTGGCTATCCCTCCCAAAAAACTTCCAAGGGCACTTATATCTGCTAACGTGGACGACTGCAAAATCAAATGTTTTGAGGAAAGGAAACCATGCAGTAGAGCTCAAATTTCGGCATCTTAGTGGACACCTCAAGGGTTCCTCAAAACATGCGACTGAAGGTGCACATGTCATCGGTCCGTACCCCTGTCGCAAGTCTCAGAAAGTCGGCAATTGAAGGTGCATATGTCACTAGACCGCACCCCTGTCTCAAGCTAGCCTTCAACTTGACTAAAACATGTAAGCTACAAGCAAAGAGAAAGACTACGACACCGCCCAGAATGCTGTGCGACAAACGGTTGCTCAAAATTGCCGCCATATCCTCTCCTTGCTTCCAAGGGCATATGAAAAACACGCCGAAAAAGCTACGGAAGTTATTAGTAAAGGTTTCGTTGGAAGGGTCTTGGATTCTAGTCCCGCAAAGGTCATGGTATCGATTTCGGTGAAGGACATGAGTGCGAGTCCCGAGAAGGTCGTTGGTTCGAGTCACGTGGAGCCCTTGGCGAATGAAGAAAGGACGGACAAAGACCGGAGAGGGAAAGGCTTGTGCATTTCCGCTGTTAATCAAGCAGACAATGCGATCGTGAAATTTTTTGCATTTCTCCTCCATCGAAACGCACCTCCCGCACAATTAATAATTCCCAAGAGTGCAATTTACATGCGCTTGACATTCCGAACGCTTAAAACAATAGTCATTTTCACTTGCCCTATTATATCCACGCAGATCATTCACCATTCCTTATGTGTGCTACCTGTTAGCTTATATTCTGAGATCCTAATCGGCCAAAACCGACGTTTAAGAAAAATGTGAGAAAAGCAGGACACCTAAACTGGAGGAGGAGGTGGAAGAGGAAAGGCATAGAGATTAACCGGATACCGAATCCGGAAGTTTCTTGGTTTGGTTTGGGTTGTGGAGGTTTAACGCCCCAAAGCGACTTTATTCCTTCTCTTACGGTGCGGTTCGGGTGTCCACCAATATATGCGAGAAACCTACTGGGTTATATCCTTTCCTGAAAACCAATTTTCTGAGGGACGTACCAGCCATGGTGGCTCAGTGGTTAGGGCACTCGGCTACTGACCCAGAGTACCCGGGCTCAAACCCGACAGTGGCGGCAGCGTTCAGATGCATGCGAAACGCGAAAGGCGCCCGTGTGCTCAGCGATGTCAGTGCACGTTAAAGATTTCGAGGTGGTCTGCATTATTAAAGCTAAAGCTTTACTTGCCGCGAAAGCTTTACTGGCCGCGAACTTGCGATTTCACTGTGGCGGTGCTCCGAGGAGGCACATGACGTCACAAGGCGCGCCTCGCCGTAGAGCCGCACCGGTCTGGCCGGGCCGGCGGCGGCTGGCGCACTCGGTGCGAAATAGAAACATGCTGCAAGTCTCCGCCAGTGCGGTCAGAGTGCGCCGAAGCCGCCGAACGCGTCGGCGGTCAAGCGCAGTTGGAGTGTACAGGGTCTCGCTTTGGCCGACGTGACGTCGCCGTGCAGCGCGCCCGCCTTACGCCGGAGAATAAACGCGCCTTACAGAGCCTGCGCTTAAGCGCTAACAAACGTATTCGGTGGCGGCATCTATGGGAGCCACTGAAATCCCCCGCAAACTCACTCAATAAAAAAAAAACCTGTGCCGAGGCTCGGAATTGAACTAGGTCCTTTGGCGTTTGAGGCGGAGACGCTACCACTCCGCCACGACGGCTTTTTTGTCTGTATTGCCTGTTTCGACAGCTTACAGCTGAACACAAACATGTCCTGCGCTACATTCTCAAACATCAAGAGCGGACATGCGTTTCACTCAGATGAGAAAATCAAAGCCTTCTCAAAGAACACAACTCTCGCGTCAACTCGATAACTTCATCTTCAAAACAAAGTTCCTTGTACACTTCACGCAGTTTAAATATATTTTCTTTGAAGTAATCTCGGACAGACCGCGCATCTTCATCGCATTCTCATACAGCCATCTTGCTTCGCCAAATGCTGCGCAGGCCAAGAAGGAAAATTACATCGTATTTATAAAGATCTTGTTCAACGTCGAGGAATCGTATCCCATACAGCGCCAAGGGTAGGTCTTTATTGTACGCTGGAGCACGTCCCAGGAGAGTAGCGCATCCCAGTCATCAATAAAGACGTCTTCTATTGACTCTGGTTTGTGACACAACCAGCAGTCAGCACCCCATGGAAAAAAAATCTCTTCTCCTCCATCCATATTTTAACCGGAAACGTACCAGTGTGCAACATGAAGAAAAACGTATTCACACCCGCTGGCACCATCATTTTCCTTCCTCGTTTTAAAACATTTCCTCCTTGGCCTCCACTATACAGAGACCGATATACTGGCTCGCGGAAGACACAGTCAAGCAAATCATTTAGCAATTTCTTACGCTTGACATTTGACAGGTATTCCAAAGCGAATCGAGCTTTTGGAAACCGGAAAGCAAAGATCACTTCTTTCAGAAATCTACTTACACTGTATCGCACCCCGTCTACAGTGAAAATAACATAGTTTGGCAAAGCCGAAGAAAGCCCTACTTGAATAAAAGTCCGTAGGAAAGGGTCGCGTTGATCTAGAAGAAACATAAATCTTGACGCCGCCTTCCTCAGGTACAAGTGTGGCAAGAAAAGACCCCCTTTTTCTCAAACGCAGAAATAAATTATCATGTTTAGTCATCTCCCATGCGGACTGCCAAACAAAAACTGCGAAGAGACGATGAGACATTTAAATGCTAAGTCGAGAGCACGAAAGCACCTGCAACAAATATCACACTTTTGAAACCAGGTATACAATACACATGTTTGCGCGCACGAAAATGAACCGTTCCTTACCTGACCATTTCTGTGTACGCGGGGACAGTTCTTGAATTTTCTCCTTCCAAAAGTCATCGTTAACTCGATACTTCTCAAGAGGAACTCCTCGGTATTTGGAAGGGACATGTGCCCGTTTTACACTTGCATGAAACAAAGGCGCTGATGTCCAGTTCCCATGAGAAAGGCCTGCACATTTGTCCAGATTAACAACGCGATTGGTTACATCACAAAACCTGCGAACAACCGACATCGCATGTTCTATGGTGCTGTGGTCGCTACAAAAAATTGCCACATCATTGGCACAATCCAGGAGTTTAATTTCACATGCTTCTAGTTGGAAACCATGAACAGAGCTGTTATTTATTACATTCCGGCATGGTGGCTCCAGCTACAGAGCGAAAAGTAGCGGTGACAATGGGCAGCCTTGCCGCACGAATGCTTTCTCGGCAGTTCTGTCTGTGAGCTCTCGGTTAACAACCAGATTCGTGGTACAGATACTATAAGCCATTTTAACCCCTTTTAGAAGTAACTTCCCCAAAACGGACATGTTCGAGGATTTTAAAAAGAATGTGATGACATACACGGTCAAAGGCCTTCTCTAAATCAATCTGCAACATTGCGACTCGCCTAAAATCAGCGTCACAGCATTCCAGCATACTCCGAGTGACATGAACATTCGTGAAGGTGGTCCATCTTTGAATTCCACACGTCTGGTGTGGGGCAAACAAGGTGTCTATAACTGACTTTAAACGTTTGGCTAATATTTTCATGAATCTTTTATAATCGACATTAGTAAGTGTCATCAGCCGATAACCAGTAACTTGCTTAAGCTTAGCAGGATTGTCAGTTTTCGGTATAAGTACTGTATGCGCACGAGAAAACGACGGTGGTAAAATACCAATTCGAAATTCTTCATAAACGAGTTGTAAAATGAGAGCAGTTTCGCGTTTGAACACCTTACGAAATTCTGCTATTATCCCAACAGGACCTGGCGATTTCCCCAAGCTCAGTTCATCAATAGCGTACTCAAATTCCGCTGTTGATAAGTCGGCAGTCAGTGTCTTCACTGGTCAGTTGGGGTAATAGATTTCAAAATTCAGCCTGAAAGGCCTGTACATCCGCCGATTTGGAAGCGGACAAATCATGGTAATACTGACTGTAAGCCTCCCTTATCACCTTCGGATCATCCGTCAAAGTACCTTTGTTTTCAATTTCTACGATATCTTTCCTTCCAGCGTATCTTGTTTCTGTCCTCAAATTCCGCCTACTGGGCATATCATCTGCCAGCAAGCGATCTGTTCGTGCACAGATTACAGCTCCCTGAAACCTTGTCACATCGATAGCCTCAAGCTTGGCTGTAACTTCGCTGATAAGATCAGTGTATAGTCCCGGAGGTCTATATTCCTCTGTAATTAACTCTTTCAACATCTGCTTTAGGTCCTTTTGTTCAGCTTTTTCGGCATGCTTGATTTCTACGGACCTTTCGATAGCCCTCATTTTGTCATCTATTTTAAATTCCTCCCACTAATCTGCCCAACTTTTCTCATAACTGAACCAAACTTTTTCTAACACGTTCTTTGCTTCTAAAAGAAACATATCGTCCTTTAATAATTTTGCATTGAGCTTCCACAAGTCCAAGCTGAATTTCGCTTGAGGCGTTAGGTTCTTTCCATGGTGCATATGACACAACAGTGATCGGTAAATGTAACCGGTTCGACAATGTAGGTATCGCAAATCGCCGCTAGCTCAAGGGAAATGTAAGCTCTATCTTGCCTAGCATGACTACGCCCTTGGAAATGCGCCGCGACGGCTCAAGCTTTAACCATGATAAAGGCGCATCTACACTTCGTCTCACAAGATGTTTGCAGCACTACGGAAGGTAGAGCTCTCTCGTCCAATCAGGGCTGCAGAAACGCAGAAAATAGTCCCTCGAATATTTGAGGAGTGTATGACTATTAATCAAAACAATAAGCATTGCAACTAAAAACATGATTTGGACAGGTATATTTAAATGGTAGGGATTGTTTCAATCACTGGTGAAATTACCAGGCAAAGCCCGTACGGACACAGCTCTGCGGAGGCCTGCTGCGAGGTAGTGATGCGTCGCCACTTTCCAACATGGCGTCGGACGAGTCTGTTGTGTCTCCTGTGTGCTCTACACCGACAGTGCGCTGTTTCCCCAAGCAGGCGAAGCAGGTGGCTTTAAATGTTCTTGAAGCGCTTCGCGTCGAGTGCGGGGGCAGTTGGAGTACAAATGCGCTCATCAAGAGGACGGCAAAACTCACGCAGGTGAGCGAGCGAACGCTTTACAAGTGGACAACGGAGACGTTGAACGCGGGCCGAGTGTTGTCACCGAAGAAGCGTGCTGGCGGAAGAGGCCGCGAGCGGACGAAGAAGCTGGACGATTTTGACCTGAGCGTGTTGCGAAGGGTGGTACACACCTTTTTCCAGAGAGGGGAAATTCCAACTATCGCGAAGGTGGTTGCGCATTTCGAAGAGGACGAAACGCTACCGACCGTGTCCGCAGCGACAATGCAGAGGATGTTGAAGAAACTTGGCTTCCGATATAAGAAGCGCTCTCGGAATGCGATGTTAATCGAAGCGGCGCACATTGTGCAGTGTCGCCGCCGGTACCTGCGCCAGATAGCGGAGCTGCGACGCCAGGGTAGGCCTATTTTCTTCACCGACGAAACGTGGGTTAACGCCGGCCACACGCGAAGTCGAGTGTGGACTGACTGCACCATCCAATCTGCACACCAAGCGCATCGATCCGGACTGTCGACTGGTCTACAAAACCCCAGTGGCTAAGGTGGCAGGCTTATTGTGACGCATTGCGGTAGTGAGCAAGGTTTTGTCGAAGGCGCAGCGGAAGTTTTCCGAGCGAAGAAAAACTCGGGCGATTACCACGAGGAAATGAACGGGGAGTACTACGAAAACTGGTTCTCCAGGAGACTTCTCCCACTACTACCACCCGGCAGCGTTATAGTGATGGACAACGCGCCATATCATTCTGTGAAGCAGGATAAAGTGCCGCGGATGAGTAGCCTCAAAAAGGACATACAGGCTTGGCTGTCCGGAAAAGGTGTCGCGTGGAGCAGCGGCATGGTGAAGGCCGAGCTCATGCAGCTTGTCAGCAATGTGAACACAGGTGGGGAGCAATACCGTGTCGACTGCATTGCTAAAGCTGCTGGCCATCTCGTTGTGCGCCTGCCACCGTACCACTGCCAACTGAACCCGATAGAGCTTGTCTGGAGCGACGTCAAGGGTTTCGTGGCCAGCCAAAACAAGACGTTTAAGCTCCAAGACGTCGAGCCTCTGGTTTGGCAAGGCATCACGCAAGTGACTGTTGAGAAATGGAAGAATTACGTGCAGCATATTATCAGTGAGGAAGATATGATGAGAAAACTGGACCACATCATCGACGATGTTGTTGACCAGGGACCGGCCATTGTTGTCAACCTGGAGGACGACACAACCAGCAGTGCTGAATTCAGTTGTTATGAGGACGATGAGATGATCGAACCCGTTTAACGTGCGTTGCCTCTCGCGCAGCACATGGGCTTGTTTTGCATTTCGCCACCATCGACACTCGGCTGCCTCGGCACGTTGGAGTAAATAAATTTATATGCACATGACACGATTACTGAAATTTACTGCGATGCGACAACAGAGGAACTGATGAGAACAGTACCCTGGTTGTCTCACATATATCGGTGGACACCCGAACCGCGCAGTAAAGGAAGGGATAAAGGAGGGAGGGAAAGAAGAAAGACAATATCTCGGTGGACACCCGAACCGCATCGTAATGGAAGAGATAAAGGAGGGAAAGAAGCGAGAGAAAACGGAAAATTGAAAGTTGGATTTTGAGGAAAGGCGCGGCGCTGCGCGGTGGAACACCTGTGGCTCGGTGCTACTATAAATAGAGGTAGAAAGAAGCCACCTGGACATCAGGTGGATCGAGCCACAGGCGCGTAGGAACACACTAATGTAGTCCGCGCCATCCTGATTGGACGAGAGAGCTGTACCTTCCGTAGTGCTGCAAACATCTTGTGAGACGGAGTATAGTGAATGCACTCTTCCGATGCGGAAGTCGCCGCGCTTTCGCTACGTATATCCTGGCCTAAGAGAGCTAGGCCATCAGCAATTTTTTGCGGAGCCCTCCACTACAGCACCTCTTTCTTCTTTTCTTCTTTCACTCCCTCCTTTATCCGTTCCCTTACGGTGCTGTTCAGGCCACCGATATGTGTGTGTCAGATACTGCGCCATTTCCTTTCCCCAAAAACCAATCTTCAATTTTTTCTGTGAGGAACGCTGTAGTGAAAGGCTCCGGAAATACCGACTATCTGGGGCTCTCTAACGTGCACTGACATCACTCTCTACACGGGACTCAAGAATTTTTCCTCGTTCGAAATTCGACCACCACGGCCAGGATCGAACCGGCGCCTTTCGGGTCAGCAGGGGTGCGCCATAACCACTGAGCCACCGCGGCTGCTTTGTTTTAGTTTATTTCGATTTAACGTCCCAAAGCGACTCAGGCTATGAGGGACGCCGTAGGAATGGCTCCGGAAATTGCCACCGCCTGGGGTTCCTACGTGCGCTGATATCGCACAGTATACGGGCCTCTACAATTTCGCCTCCATCGAAATTAGACCCCCGCGGCCGGGATCGAAACCGCGTCTTTCGAGTTAGTAGCCGGGCGTCGTAACCGCTGAGCCACCGCGCCGGATTAAACTGCAACGAAGCAAAACTGGCCGTTGCGTCGAACCCGGCCGCGGCGGCCGCGTTTCAATGGAGGCGAAACGCAAACGGCGCCCGTGTGCTGTGCGATCTGAGTGCACGTTAAAGAACCACAGGTGGTCGAAATTATTGCGGAGCCCTCCACTACGGCATCTGTTTCTTCCTTTGTTCTCTATGTCGTTCCTTTGTTTTTCCCTTCCGGCGCGCTTCAGGTGTACGCCAAGACGTGTGACAGATACTGCGCCGTTTCCTTTCTCCAAAAAACATTTTTGATGTTCATTTTTTGTATCATTAACAAAACGGAGTTGCGTGAGGAGATAAGACGAAGACGCAGCCAGAGCCCATTGGCGGTGCACGAACGCTCTCGTGCTCTCGTGTTCCAAATGTTCCGGTAACGTTTGCTTGGCTGCCGTTTCAAAATCTCTGATATCGTAGCACAGCTTCGAGTGCGATGAGATGGTGTGTTATCAAGATATCAGGCGGACGCACATGAAGATCGGGAAATTGTGGCAACAAGCAACCGTTGCTGTTCCCCGAATGACCACAAACGCCGTCTGCATCGCAGCGTGAGTACCAGCGCCTTGTTCGATAGCTGCACACATCGCAGTGGAAAAAACAGACCTGCTTCCTCTTATATTGAAGCACCGACAAAGTACTTATGTGACGAGTTGAATCCTGGACAGTATCATGGACAGTGCGTCATGGTTACTGCAGAAAAATATAGCAGCAGGCGACGCAGCCCCTTGCCCTGGGTGCTGGAGCCTGGAACGCTCGCTACGTTGTCTCAGCACCGAGCACTCCCGCTCCGTGAACGCCTTGACAGAACGCTGGCCAGTAGTGAAGCTTGCCTCGTGTAACAAGGCTTTGTGGGCGACGAGGCTCGTGTTAAGAGTTTGTGCCGGGCAAGCTGCATCTGCACTACTATGACGACACATATGACTAGTGGGCCAGGTACCGTGGTGGCGGCAGTACAAAAGAAGGCGCTTCTTTCGTGGCTTCGCTGTGCAGCCAGTACCATTGCATCCATGATGTCGGAGTCTAGGACCAAACCCACTTTGAGCGCCTTTCCTTCGTGTCGACTTTCATCGTTGGACGGGCGGCTAACCTGCGATGGGTCGTGCTGCATCCCTGCTACAGGCGTGAGGTTGAGAACGGATTTCGTGATGCCTTCGAGCCGCCGCAGTGCCTGCATAACCAAGACCTCACCAACGTTAATGGCGGCGGTTCCCTTGAAGGCAGCAAGTTCTGCTCGAGTCTTCCTGCCAAAAGGACCCTGGGAAGCCTCGTTCTGCCGGAGGTCAGCCGCACATTGCCTATTATGCAGGAGGAAAATCCCACCCTTGAGCGGCTCAGGCTGGAGTGTCATGGAGGCGTTCGGTTTCCTGTGTTTGCGTACCAGCCTGTCATTTGTGTCTCCAGACGAGGCCCTCGAATGCGCTGCCGAGCTGGGGTTCTGCGATTTGGGGCTTGTCGGCCACATCCTGCGCACCCTGTATGCCTCATGGGCTCGTGCAGGCTAGTGCATCCATGGACGATGCGAAAGAGCACGAGCAGGGCCTGTTCACCAAGGCAGCGCGATTCGTGATGAGCCTCGACGGAGGACCAGCAGCTTCTGCCGAACATCACTGCGCTGCCGCATTCGACGAATTGTGCGGCACAGCATCGCTACGGGAATACTTGATTATGCGGTTGGGAACGTCTTGGCTCGACGTAAAGAGGGTTTGGTGCTGTGTTACGGAGAACTGCCCGTTTGTTGCTATTATTCGGAGGCTGTCTGCTAGGGCAGGTGACAGTTGTAGGCTACACAGCTGGATGCACCCAGTGTTGACTGATGACGTGCCGTCAGATTATTCTGATGGCGCGTCCTCTGATGGCATGCCGTCAGCGACGCCGTCAGATTATTGCTTACTTACGTGGGACATTTGAAGCCCAACGTCTTTTCTAATTTATTTATATAACCACTCTGCATAAACATATGTAACGGTACATTTAAAATATTATTAAAGGCATAGCACGGAATATGTTCGTACGATTCGTTATTTGAGTACGCTTGTCGGGCGACTCATGGGAGAGCGCTTGGCGAACGGGACCACACGGACACGCCGCAGCAGAAGCGACATCGAAGTGCCAGCCAATATGAGGTGAGGTTGACAGTGAAATTTTAGAAAAGTTTTTTCTTCTGGCAGCCAGGTTATGCGAACATGTAGCTTGAAATCTGAGGGCTAGGCTGAACTTACACAAATGTTTCAAATTCTCAGCTTGTGCTATCTAAGCACTATATGCCAATTACACATTCGTGTTAATGAGCCTAATAAACGCCAGCAGCCTTCGCTTTTGGGGTTTAAGAAAATTTTTTTTCTGATTATACTTTTGGGTATTACGATTTAGCTCGTCCGTCTGCTACAGTTAAAATGAATGCACCTCTACCACAGGCAGATTAACTTGATGGTCCTGGCGTCTTTCACGGATGGCTTATAGCTCGCGCGCCCTCACCTCTGAGATCGCACACACCAAGTTTGGCCTCAGCCAGAGTCGGCCCAGTCCTCCGGGAGCCAACGCTGGTGCAAATGCGGCAGCTCTTGCTCCGCTTGCTAGCCCTGGCCGCTCGTTAACCTAATGTTCTGCACGACGTTGTTCCTCCATCCGTCTTAAGCAAGCTTTCACCGCCCATGGTAAGGCGGTACTGGCTGGGTTCTCCGGCAATGAACGTTCTCAAGCCGACGGCAATGCCCTAACACATAGCTTACCCACCGTGAATTGAACTTGATTTTTGGAGAAAGGAAATGGCACAGTAACTCTCTCGCATCACGGCGGACACCTGAATAATAATAATAATAATAATGTAAGGCTAAAGAAGAAGATGCGTCTGATGATTTGAAAAGACGAAGACGAGGTGACAGTGTTCTCGAGAGTTTTTGCCAGCGCTACGCTTGTGTGTCTTTTGCCGATCTGATCCCAGACTGCTGCCGTTGCCGTTCCCGTCGCCCCAGTACCTCGTAACAAACCCCCCGTTACATTTGGTGGAGGTGCGGGGTAAAAACATCGGCCCTGGAGCTCCGTAGTCGTGCTCTCCCGGCGCGCACGATGCCTGAGGACGTCCAACACCAGGCCGTACAAGTGGGCCAGGCTGTCATCTGTGCCGGCTCTCTTCGTCAACGGGACCCGACCATTTTCAGCGGGACTGATGAGAACGATGTGGAAGATTGGCTCACATCGTACGAGCGGGTGAGCGTATACAACAAATGGGACGATGTGACGAAGCTAAACAACGTCATCTTTTATCTCGCCGGTGTGGCTAACCTCTGGTATCGCAACCATGAGGCAGATATTCAAACCTGGTCCATTTTTAAGACTAAATTTGCAGACGTATTTGGTCGACCGGCTGTCAGGCAACTCCGAGCCGAACAGCGATTGCGTGAACGATCTCAGCAGGCTAGTGAAAGCTTCACTAGCTACATTGAAGATGTCGTCGACTTGTGCAAGCGGGTCAACGCTCGTATGTCGGAAGCCGACAAGATCCAACACATCTTGAAAGGCATCGATGACGACGCTTTTCAGATGCTTCTAGCGCGCGACTTGCGTACCGTTGCTGAAGTCGTCACGCTGTGTCAAAGCTTTGAGCAGTTGCGCAAGCAGCGGATTCTGACACGCCAGCGGCCACGGCAGGTTGAGTCGCTCGCTGGGCTCACGCCTGCTCCTGACCCCTCGCTGCTACAGCAGATTAAAGACTTCGTGCGGGAAGAAGTGGCACGTCAACTTTCTTTTCTGCCGAGCGCTCACGACCGACCATCATATCTGACTCCAGCGCTCCGACATACAATTCAAGAGCAAGTTGCTGAGGCTCTTCCACCGGCTCATCCGTCACCACCTGTCACGGTTCCGCTGACATACGCTGACGTTGTCGCCAGACCACAACCTGTGGCGGCTCCGCTCACATATGCCGAAGCCGTCGCCAGACCGCCTCCTGTCGCGGCTCCAGTGACATATGCCGATGTCGTAGCAAGACCGCAGCCGCCAATCTATAGTGCGCCTCCGGCGCATTTGCGAGGGCCAGTGGCTTACCGACGACCTACTCCAAGGGTCAGCGATTCCTGGCGCACAACAGACAATCGGCCGATTTGCTTCTTTTGTGGTCTCCCAGGTCATGTAGCTCGGCATTGCCGCCGTCGTCTCCCGGACGCGGAAATTCCTCCCCAAGCTCCTGGGTACTGGCCCCCACCGAGTCAGTACTCTGTACCAGCTGCGCCGCCGCAAAGTCGTACTTCCTCGCCGGACCGTTCTACCCTCTCCAGCCGCCGGCCCTCTTCTCCACGACGCCGGTCTATTTCGCCTATGCGACGTCGCCCCACCGCTAACCAGGAGGAAAACTAGGCGCCGCAGTTCCTGAGGCGAGAACTGCGTCCACAACGAACTTCGAAAGGCCTCATCCGTCAGCCGCTAACCTCATTGAAATTTCCGTCGACGGCGTTTCTGTCATGGCGCTTGTCGACACTGGTGCTGCCGTTTCCGTCATGGACGCAAAGCTGTGTAGTTCTTTAAGAAAAGTAAGGACGCCAATTGCTGGACTCTCACTGTGCACCGCCAGCGCTCAGAACATCCAGCCGTCAGCAGCGTGTACCGCTCGCGTTGTAATCCAGGGGACCATTTATGCCGTCGAATTCGTCGTACTGCCCTGCTGTTCTCATGCTGTTATCCTGGGCTGGGATTTCCTATCGCGCCATGCTGCTATCATCGATTGTGCTCGAGCTGAAGTCGAGTTCTCTCACCTGCCCGAAGCTGTCTTGGACACTGCCCCTCCTGGTGCCTGTGTTAAGGCCCTAGTTGCCGAAGACATTGACCTGCCTCCCTGCTCTTCAGTCCTCGTACCCCTCTCTTGCGGCCCTCTTCGCGACGACACTGTCCTCTTCACTCCGTCCCCTATCTTTCTGCACCGCAAGTGTCTGCCTCTGCCATACGCTGTACTGACTATATCCGCTGGCCTCTCCGTACTGTTCGTGTCTAACCCATTCTCGTTCCCCAACGCCTTGCGCCTAGGTGAATGTCTCGGCACGGTACAACCATTCGCGTCTCTGCTCATCCGCGAAGAGACGGACGACGCGCCGCACCTCTCCATAGCCGCACTCAGCCCACCTACTGCTGCGCCCGATCCCTCCTCAACCGAAGCATTCCTTCGCTCCATCGACGACAACCTTCCAGCGCCGCAAAGGGCACAGCTTCTCACTTTACTTAATCAGTTTCGCTCATCATTTGACTCACATCAAAGTTCCTTGGGCCAAACTTCCACTGTCACCCATGCCATCGACACAGGTGACCACGCACCGCTGCGACAACGTCCCTATCGTGTGTCTGTCGCCGAGCGCCAAGTTAATGAAGACCAAGTCGACAAGATGCTCCAGAGCGGCGTCATTCAGCCCTCAAGCAGCCCATGGGCGTCGCCTGTGGTGCTCGTCAAAAAGAAGGATGGCTCCATACGCTTCTGTGTAGATTACCGCCGCCTTAATAAGATCACGCGCAAAGATGTCTATCCCCTCCCGCGCATAGACGACGCTCTGGACTCTTTGCAAGGGGCCGAACTCTTTTCATCTCTTGATTTGCGTTCCGGGTACTGGCAAGTTCCTATGAAAGAAGCCGATCGCCCCAAAACCGCCTTTGTGACACCGGATGGCTTGTATGAATTTACGGTGATGCCCTTCGGGCTTTGTAACGCCCCCGCAACTTTTGAGAGGATGATGGACACCATTTTGCGCGGACTTAAGTGGAAGACATGCCTTTGCTACCTCGACGACATTGTGGTCTTTTCCCCGGACTTTGACACCCACCTCTCCCGTTTGAAGCACGTCTTGACCTGCCTCTCTGACGCCGGCCTGCAGCTGAACTTAAAAAAATGCCGTTTTGCCGCTCGTCAATTAACCATCTTAGGTCATGTTGTCTCTAAGCAGGGCGTCAGTCCCGACCCAGCGAAACTTCGTGCTGTGGTTGACTTTCCCAAACCTGCCTCCATCAAAGACCTGCGCAGCTTCCTGGGTTTGTGCTCATATTTCCGCCGGTTTATTCGCAACTTTGCGTCCATTGCTGCGCCTTTGACTCAACTGCTGTCTGGAAGTGCGGATTTATCACTGTGGTCTCCAGCGTGCGACGACGCATACACCACCTTGCGCCGTCTCCTCACGGCGCCGCCCATTCTGCGCCATTTCGACTCGGCCGCTCCTACCGAAGTTCACACGGACGCCAGCGGTGTTGGCCTCGGCGCTGTCCTCGCCCAACGAAAACCTGGCTTTGACGAATACGTCGTTGCTTATGCTAGCCGCACACTCACACCAGCAGAACGCAACTACTCCGTAACTGAAAAAGAGTGTTTGGCGATTGTATGGGCCCTCGCGAAGTTTCGACCGTACGTTTATGGGCGCCCTTTTGACGTTGTGACCGACCACCATGCGTTCTGTTGGCTTTGCAACCTGAAAGACCCCTCCGGCCGCCTCGCTAGGTGGGCCCTTCGCTTGCAAGAATATGATATCCGCGTCGTGTATCGCACCGGCCGCAAGCATCAAGACGCCGATGCACTGTCACGCTGCCCCCTTCCAGCCGAGATCGCCAGCCTTTCCACCTCCGACGCTTCTCTGCCCTTGCTTCGCCTCAGCGACATGCCTTCAGCGCAACGCATGGATCCCTGGATCGCTTCCCTTCTCGACTTTCTCGCCAACCCGACGGCTGCTTCACCGTCACGTGCGCTCCGCCGCCAAGCTGCCCATTTTGCGATCCGTGACACCCTACTTTATCGCCGTAACTACAACTCCGAAGGTCGCAAGTGGCTGCTCGTTATTCCACGTCACTTACGCTCGGAGATATGCGCATACTTCCATGCTGCCCCCCCCCGGCGGTCACGCGGGCGTTTTCAAGGCCTACACCCGCATACGGCTGCGCTACTACTGGCGCGGAATGTACACCTTTATCATGAAGTACGTGCGCGCATGCATTCCCTGCCAACGTCGCAAGACACCCCCCCATCGTTCTGCTGCTGAGCTGCAGCCGTTACCATGCCCTCCACGCCCGTTCGACCGCGTTGGCATTGATTTATACGGCCCGCTTCCATACACTGCAGACGGCAACCGTTGGGCTATAGTAGCGGTGGATCACCTTACACGATATGCCGAAACTGCTGCCCTTCCGGCTGCCACAGCGACGGACGTCGCCTCCTTCATTTTGCACCGATTCATCCTTCGCCACGGTGCACCTCGTGAACTGCTCAGTGACCGAGGCCGCGTGTTCTTATCTGAGGTGGTGAAGGCGCTTCTCAAAGAGTGCAGCACGATTCACCGAACTACCACCGCCTATCATCCGCAGACCAATGGCCTCACTGAGCGATTTAACCGCACACTCGGAGACATGCTCTCCAAGTACGTCGCTTCTGACCACACGAATTGGGATCTCGTCCTTCCGTACGTTACTTATGCGTACAATACCGCTACGCAGTCTACCACCGGATTCTCTCCTTTCTTCCTACTTTACGGCCGCCAACCCTCTGCTACTATCGACACTATCCTCCCTTCCCGCCCTGATGAATCCGAATATCGGCCTGTTTCCGACGCCGCGCAACACGCCGAAGCCTGCCGCCAAATTGCCCGGTCACTCACCACTGACACCCAGCATCGCCAGCGCTCCCGCCTCGACCAAGACCAAACCCCACCGAACTACACTTCTGGTGCACTTGTGTGGCTCTGGATCCCTTCAGGAACTCCCGGTCTCTCCTCAAAATTTCTTGCGAAGTACCATGGTCCCTACCGTGTGCTGGAGCGCACCTCTCCGGTTAATTATATCGTGGAACCCCTCACGCCGTCTCCTGATCTCCGCCGCCGAGGACGGGAGACCGTTCATGTCCAGCGCCTCAAGCCCTACTACGACCCCGCCGTCTTGCCATCATCCTAAGTCGCCAGGATGGCTCCTCTTGTCCCCGGGGTGATTGTAAGGCTAAAGAAGAAGATGCGTCTGATGATTTGAAAAGACGAAGAGGAGGTGACAGTGTTCTCGAGAGTTTTTGCCAGCGCTACGCTTGTGTGTCTTTTGCCGATCTGATCCCAGACTGCTGCCGTTGCCGTTCCCGTCGCCCCAGTACCTCGTAACAAACCCCCCGTTACAATAATAATAATTGGTTTTTGGTGGAATGGAAATGGCGCAGTATCTGTCTCATATATCGTTGGACACCTGAACCGCGCCATAAGGGAAGGGATAAAGGAGGGAGTGAAAGAAGATAGGAACGAATAGGTCCGTAGTGGAGGGCTCCGGAATAATTTCGACCACCTGGGGATCTTTAACGTGCACTGACATCGCACAGCACACGGGCCCCTTAGCGTTTTTCCTCCATAAAAACGCAGCCGCCGCGTTCGGGTTCGAACCCGGGAACTCCGGATCAGTAGTCGAGCGCCCTAACCACTGAGCCACCGCGGCGGGGACACCTGAACCGCACCGTAAGGTATGGGGATAAAGGACGACTGAAGAAGAAAGGAAGAGGTGCCGTGGTGGAGGGCTCCGGAATAATTTCGACCACCTGGGGAGCTTTAATGTGTACTGACATCGCACTGCACACGGGCGGGTTTTGCGTTTCGACTCCATCAAAGCATGGCTGCCGCGGTCGGGTTCGAGCCCGGGTACTGCGGATCAGTTGCCGAGCACGCTAACCACTGAGCCACCGCGGCGGGTAGCGACCACAGGAAGCAGGTTCTGGGCGGGTCCAGAGCGGCACATCGAAGCCACGAGTTATGACAGAGCTTGAGAGACGAGCTTTCTTCCTATACGCCGAGGCTGCCTCCGTTAGTCACGCTCAAGCTGCTCAAGCCCCAGAGTACACCTCTGCGTTTGAATTAGCAGAAATATGTCAGTAGAAGTTTCACGCTGGACCTGAATGAAGAAAAACTAGAGGTTTGCGCTTATATCTGCTTAAGACCGGAATAATAATAATAATAATTGGTTTTTGGGGGGAAAGGAAATGGCGCAGTATCTGTCTCATATATCGTTGGACACCTGAACCGCGCCGTAAGGGAAGGGTAAAGGAGGGAGTGAAAGAACAAAGGAAGAGAGAGGTGCCGTAGTGGAGGGCTCCGGAATAATTTCGACCACCTGGGGATCTTTAACGTGCACTGAAATCGCACAGCACACGGGCGCCTTAGCGTTTTTCCTCCATAAAAACGCAGCCGCCGCGGTCGGGTTCGAACCCGGGAACTCCGGATCAGTAGTCGAGCGCCCTAACCACTGAGCCACCGCGGCGGGGCAGACCGGAAATGCGAAAGCCTTTTCGTCTCTCTTTCTGCGTCCATTTTTTATTTTTAGGATGTGTCTTTGGTTGTTTTTTTCATGCATTATTGTTTTGCTTTTTTTTCTTGTTTTATTTTTATTTTATTTTATAGTAAGGAATCCTTCTGACGCATTTACATCGTTTTTCATCAAGTGAGTCACACAAAACCTGATTGAAACATAACAGGTATTTTCATTGTAATTGTTTCACTAATGTAATTATTTCACTAATTACAATTATGAACCAAGCTTTTAGCATTTCAAGATCAACTCACGCACTACGTAACACTATCAAAATTTTGCACATTTATCCAAACAAAACGTAACAGTCGTGGGGACAAAATTAGCGGACACTTTTTGCTGACGCGACAAAAGCATATGATCCTTTCGCATTGAACACGAAAGCTTTCTGCGTTCCCTATGCATAAAAAATGCCGCTAAATTTAGTCGGTAATTCATCAAAGCAGAAGCCAGTCATCACAATCACGATTTGCAGGTGGCTTCTACAGCAATTATCAATAATGTTCGTGCCGACGAGCAAAATTAATTTTTCTCTGCCTGTTTTCACGAACGTAAAATCAGCTGGAAAGAAAGTGCTCAATAGACTGCTTGATTATTATTTTCAAAATTTTTAGCATTTCTAAGCTGAACGTGCTTCACTGTCAGTGTTGTATTTCTAGCAATTGTAGCTGAAAACTGTTTCCTACTTTTTTTTTAAGGATCTGTTTCAGCAAATCTGATGAAAATTTCCGGTTCTTCAAGCTCGAAAACTGTCATTGTGTATGAGATGTGTATTTTGTGGCAGCCACTGGCTAGTGCCATTGCTTTTTAAGGACATTAAATGTTGCGGGATAAATCGAATCGCACGCCGAAAGCTAGCGGCGTTATCCTACCTTATTCATTGAAGTGTTTCATTGCAGCTCTGCAGAAAGGAAGTTTGGCGATGAAAGAAGTGGAGATGGTGGAAAGATGTGTAGGAGCGCCCAGACCCAGACAGGGGAAGCCAATGAGGGTCTACAGCCGCGCAACGCCGAAGAAACTCTTCATGTGGCAGTTAAAGTTAAAGAAGAACCAGTTGAGATTGAGGACTTGAGAAAAGACCACGCCGGACGAAAGGATGAATACAAGAAAGGGAACGCCGGATTGCGCAGCATTCTTCCAAGAAGTACGGACGTGCGTGCGGTACTCTATAATCCACCCGAGACAACAATCCGGAGTGCATTGCGAAACCTTTCGCAGAGACTCATGCCTTTTGACCAAGGAACGTCACTCCTGCGCAGCGTAAGCAACAGCACCCACAGCATTCGGAGAAGGCTCTTCAGACGTTACCGCACGGTCGACCAATGCTCGTCGCAAGTCTCTCTGGAATGACGGTACATGGGCACTGCTCACTCAGTGAAATGTGAAGTGGAAGCAAAATCACTTAGCATTCTTGACACTTGCACAAGACTTATAAAATTTATGCCATCCTGGGCAAAAATACATAATCGCGATACTCAGCTATTAAGAGTTGCGCTGTGCGAATTTGAAGAATCGCCGTGCGAAGGACTATGTCGGCTTGAAAGACATGTCTTTGACTTAAATAGTCTTGGTAATATTCGATGGCCCTCTTAAAATAATAAAATTTATTTGACGATGATGACATATGCTGTTTTACCCTTTACCACGACAGTTTCCTGTTGCTCGTGAAACCAACAATATTTGTTCAAATACAGTCACCGATAAAAACTGCAAAGTGGAAGACAATATGTGAATAAATTAGTGAAGAGGTGTAGCCGGAGCAGCTATGCAGCACCAACCTAATGACCATGTACATATATAAAAAAAGACTTAAGACTCATGTTTCCAAAACAGGAGTGATTTTATGTGGTCTGTATAGAAGACTGACTAAAACAAACCAACTCTCAAGTCCGGTTTAGTGATTTCCGGTGCTATCATTGTATCTTTACGATCAATTTGCTCTTTGACAGCTGAATTTAAACTCCTGCATCTTCATACTCACCCTGTACATCGCCAGTTTCTTATCACCTCGGGCTTTTTAGTTCATAGAGTAGTGCGTAAGCGCATGCTCTCAACATCGTGACAAGCAGAAAACTGAGCTTGCATGACCCTTGCCATGCAGCCACACTGAGTAGGGCGACCAGCATTCAAGTGAGCTAGGAGGCTGATATTTCGAAAACCTGCAGTGTGTTGCATTTTAGAGTATAAAAATGAAATAACCATTACTACACTCGTAATGCGTCTGATTAAGGCTAGACCCATGTATGATCCTTTGTGAACTGTTGTATTTGCTTTTGAATGCAGGCGCTCGATAGGAGTGACTACTGCATTTCTCTTCTGAGAGGGTTACGACAAGCGCTGTACGATGCCAGACATATGCTGTCGTGGTATTGAGAACATTGTCCTGTAGCGCTTTGTCGGACAGAGTACTGAGAGCGATCGTCCTCGAGAGCACGATGCGATGCCTCGGCCGCACTGGTTGACTTGTAATACTCTTGTAAAGTCCTCATAGAGGTGAAGCTGTGATAGGCTTGAGGCACCAGAGCCTTGCCATAAAGAGAAAAAGAAAAGTGCTGCATTGCTGTATATTCACCAGATTTCCCGCTGTTTGGAGCAAGCAGGCAGCTAAAACTGGGTAGACGCTCTCCTTTCTGCACGTAATGAAATAAGCACAATATGCCCTATGAATTACATAAGAGCAAAAGAAGAGGAAAAAGCAATAGGAAGAAGATAAAGGAAAAAAATTTGACTCGAAATTTTCCCCCTGTGCTGATGGTGTGATGCATAATCTATCTTTAAGTTGCGGGGGCATCATTATATTGGCAAAAAAAACGAAGGTGCCGGAATGCGGACCTATGTGAGCGCGACAGTTCTTCGCGAGGTGCTTAATCCTCAAACCTAGCATTGCATTGCAGGAAATGTCATCGTAAGCACCCGCCTCCCATCCCTCTTGCAAATAGGGCTCTCTTCTTTTACAGCGACAGTTTTTAAGCGCCCGTTCCAGGGTTTCAGTGGACGACGTTTTAACAGTTACACTAGTATTAGTAGTAGTAGTATTTGCAATGATAGTATGTCGTTGTCGTCAGCGTAAACGGTAATGGCGTTGCCACGAGAACCACCCGGAGTGTAGTTGCCATGGGAAGAGGAGGATGTAACTTCAGCGGTGGAATGCATACCCAGTGTGTGGTTTTCACTGGAGGCATCCCGAGGGTGCTTTTGACGGGAACCAATCGGAGGGTGGTTCTCCTGGAAGGAGGAACAAGAAAGTTGCCGTGAAAAAAGGGTGTGGCAAGAGCAGGGGCGTCTCCCATGGGAGGATTGTTACGCTTGAAGGAGGAGGTTATGGCGAGAGCCTAGGAAGGCGTGATTTAGGGTGGTTACCACGAAACCTTTAGGAAGGTGGTCACCGTGGAAGGAGAATGATGTGGCCAGCAAGAGGAATCGACAACGCGAGATCGATTACATTGGAAGGATGAAGGCATTGCGAAAGAGGAAAGCGCAAGCGGAGGGAGGTGAACTGCAACCACCCACGGAACGGTTACCCTGTAAGGAGGAGGGTTATCGCGGAAAGAGGAGGGTTTAGCGAGTGCGTAGGAATGCGTAACCCGAGAGTGGTTTCCGTGAAAGACGGAAGAGTATCGCTAAAGTGGAGGAATGTAACACGGCCCGTGAGTGATGCAGAACGCTTCGCCCGAGGCGAGGGTCATTGGAGGCGTCATGTGCCTAGAGCGGCGTACTGGAGAAGAGAGCTAGTTGAATAATTAGTATGTGTGGAAAGCTAGACACACCGCTCTGGAACTACACAGATGTGAAGGCGCACTCGCATTATCTGCCCCAAGGTATCGCAAAACGCGAACACCTTCACTGCTGTCGCTGAATCTCAGGTTAGACAGTGGTACCCATCCTGTTAAATTTTAATGAATCTAATGTATTGTACGAACATGAAGATAAACTCACAAGAGAAATCTGTAAACCTTTCATATTCATGAAACGCGCAACTAGTGTACACGCGCCCCTTCTGTGCTGGTTCAGAACTGCAAACTTGCCACCCTTAATCCTCATGTTTGATGTGTCAGCGTGTCTTTAGGCTCTGGACATAAACTCCTTCTGGTTACAAAAGAATATATTGTGCTTGTTTATTTCTAAAAAAGTTGAGTGAGCAACCAGTGCCGGTCTTCTGTTCTTTCTTAGCCCTTATCACAGCTGTCCACGTGTGGTTAACCGTCCGCATCTCTGTTCTGGTAAGCTGGCTCGTGGTGCGTGGGAGTAACGTATATGAAATTGGGAAACTGTTGTACTGCCCTACGAAATAACTTCAAAATGTGAAGGAAGAGTCAAACTTGTATAACATTTGCAAGAGCATATTCAATTGATCGTAATGTCCTGGATGCACTTAGGTTAAGTGCACTTATGTCAAAGTGTGTGACACCGAGAGAAAGAGGAATGGCGGAAGTAATTGTCACCGTCGTGTCGTCTACTCCAAGGATATCTGCAACGTTCTCCTTAGCACAACAGCGGCAATGCGATGGGCATAATTCTTTAGGACGGTATTTATTCTTCACCGCACATGTGACACATGTAGAAGGTCGCACAAGAATCTGAATGTCATAAAGACTGTCGAATGCCTCACTACACATTGTGGGGCGTGCCACACAACGAGGCGCGCTCTACAAAGTCGTTCTAGCAAACCATTTTCTTTGAAGTGCTCGCTACGAAGTGCTAGATTCAAATTAATTTTTATTGTTTAGAAGTGTATAAATCGCGTCTTCAACCTAACCTTGCCAGGCGCTCTTAATTACAGGCGGTTTCATGACAGTTTTAACCATGTTTTTGAAACCTATTAGCACTTCTGTAGGTAGAAGAAAGCTTCTGAAAAGCTTGTGCCCAGTTATCCTTAGGTAGGGAACTACAGAAGCAACAAGCTCTCACGGGAAAACTTTCAATTCAGTTTATATTTTGACATTGTGGATAGACAGTTTTAGTGAAAGCGAAACGTTCATAAAATTCATATAAAAGTTTCAGGTGTTTATCTTTTCCCATTGATCATTTTCGCGTGTATTCCATTTCAGGTAGCGGCTAAGCCAATTGTAGTGCATATGCTTGACTGCAAGTTATCGGCAGCGTTGCAGACGCCGATAACTCAGTGGTTATGGCGCTCAGCTGCCGGCCCGAAAGACGTGGGTTCGATCCCGGCAGCGGCGGTCGAATTTCGATGGAGCCAAAATTCTAGAGGCTCGTGTACTGTGCGATTTCCGTGCACGTTAAAAAACCCCACGTGGTCGAAATTTCCTGATCCCTGCACTACGGCGTCCCTCATAGCCTGAGTCGCTTTGGGACGTTAAACCGCCATAAAAGAAACTAAACTCTTGCAGCATGGAAAGGCTTATGCTTCGAAAAAATTTAATTGGGATTGTTACCTCACCACCCGAATTGCATTGTCAGCTGTTGCTATCAGACATGCCTCTATACACTGCACCGGTCCCGGCAGAGATAACAGAGTTCGCGAAGTGTTGGAAATAAGAAGCAGAGGAATTCTTGAGTGACGTTAGGTATTTCGCCATATTCAATTAGGACAACGCCGCCGAAATCGCTGAATCAAGAAGACAATATAAAAATGGCTTGCACACCAAACTGACAGTGTTTTCGCAATTTTTCTCCTGATAGCCAAAACAAAACGCTGATGTAAAACTTTCGCGAACAATCATAGCTTCGTTTATCTTCTTGCGTGCGTATCATACGACACGTTCGAGGCAGTATATGGAAAGATTCACGGTGCGCAACGCGGTGGTAACTCAGTGCTACCAGCCTCTGCATTTATTAATTCCGGGCGGACATAATGCACCTTAAGTTAGCGATGAGACCGATGCAGTCTTAAAACACAGTCGTTATCAAGATACCGCTGGGGCAGCTTAAATTTATTGGGAATGTTGCGTTTTTCTATCTGTGCTTCAGCGGGGCGTCAGCCTCTTAGTGCGAAGAGAATGGAGCAAAACAGCTCCAGGCATTTCAGAAAATTCAATGCAATGCAATAATTTTACCATATCACTGGTACACAAGGCTAGATTATTTCTTTGGTGCAGAAGGATAAATTTAAAGAACACAAGCAGGCGCAGGCTACGTTCCACTGCGGAGGTTTAACTGTCGCTTTCTTACGGTGTGGAGGCGTAGAAAATTTCATTTCCATGTTTTTGTTTGACTCGCATATTTCGGCTAATGTCTTATCTTGATTATGGTAATCACTAATAGCCGTCTGTGAATAGATTTGATTAATTATTGGCCTACAGAGCGAAATTCTCAACCAAGCTATGGTAACAGTAACCGCCGTTTAGTAGTGTTTAGTCGACGTGCGCATGTATTAGCCTATAAAAAGTGGAAAAAGTGGAATTTGTTTGACTGGTTTCCAGTCCTTGTGCACTGGGCCTCGAGCCGCCAAGACAGGTCGAGCAGTGTCAGCCAGTGTGAGCTTCCACACCCTGTGATGTTTTCACGGCACACATGATTCTCTCGCACCAGAGTTTATTTTTGAGGTGACTTTCAACAGTTGTCAGCCCCGCTTTTGAAACAAACTATGTCATTGAAAAAACGTATGGAGCATCACCTGCTTGGTATCATTCAGGAACCGGTACTTTTACTGAGACGTAGGCGCACAGTAAACTGAAGACGGTCTTGACAGTAATCTTTACGCCCATAAAATGGATCTCGAGATAGCAGCGCTTGGAGGAGCACCACGTGGAATAAACTGCGGACGATTTATCGGGGTTAGGCGGAATGGTAATTAAGTGCGCTAGGAATTCGGTTTCGGTTAAGGGCCGTTATTCAGGGTCAACCAGGTTGTATACAAATATCGGCCAAATCCGACCTAAGTTCCGCGTTAAGTGTATGACACTCTAGCGTTAACGGTTTGATGCCCATATATGCGGAACTGGTTATTCCTTATACAAGCAACACGTTATACAATTTACTAAACACAAAAGAGACGTGTCGGGTCATTTGTATCGTGTTTAGTAAATTGTGTAAAACGTTGCCTGTATGAGCTACAACCAACCAGGCCTAGTTCGCGCACTTTTAGTGGTTATTCACTACTTAACAAGCATAGATCACTGGTAGTCCCCGTACTACTGGCGCAGCGGTGAAGCATTTAAGCGATACACTATTCACCTCAGATGGCAGGTGCTCCCATCGGTGAAGCTTCTGAGACCAACGTTTCTCTTTCTGGGCAACCTCTCTTGACCAATCTTTGAACTGCCAACTGCCACGATGGGCAGTTTGCTTACAATTCTTTGGGCAAGGTGTGACGACGTCACAAGGTCAAGAGTCATAGGCGGCGCACCTGCCACCTAGGAAGGCCGCCTAGGTGGTAGGTTGCCCATAACGCAGTAGGCATAAGGACCTCACAAACAACGGGTAAGTGGCGGAGTGGAACATCTAGTGCTCACACACTAAGAGTTTTTTTTTAGTTTTTGTCCGGCAACAGTGACAAAGAGTAAAGACCACATAAAGTGAAATTTTTGCTAGAGCTACTCACAAGATTATAAAGCTGCAAAGATGTTACAGAAATATGCACACTGCGTAATTTCACATTTTTGTAGCTTTTTATCGTATATAACTTGCTGTACGATGTGATTTTATTCTTTATTTCAAATAAGAATCTCTAACATGCATCAGTATTTCTGTCACACTTACCCTGCCGGGCCCGTATATTTAATTTGGTCGGAGACTTTTTCCGTTTGTTTTAAAAATGTCCAGGGGACCATAAGCACCTAGTAAAAATTTGAAGCTCTTGTAGCAAGAAATAATTGATTTGCAGGTATGATGTCAAAATAGGACATCACGGCTCAGGTTTGAAAGCCAAAACGACCCGCTTTGGTTAGTGCAACTCAAAGAAAAGAAGTACACGAAAAATTGTGGTATTTGGCTGTGTACAGGACTCTAATCAAGTTTGTTTTCGCTTTGAAAGGAATAGATGGATCTTGCAGTTGCCACAATAGACGAAACTCACTACTGTTTACGTTGCGGTTTTTATCAATTCTCCTCGTTCTTGTCGCTCACAGGCGTTTGTTCCAGCTGATAGTACATAACGTTAACAACTCGCATGCTCAAAACTTGCGTAGCCATCCTGGAAGGCCGCTGTGGACAAGATGGTCTTTCCTCAAATCTCTCACGCCCGCCCTGTATTGAGCTTCACGAAGCGATTCATTACAGCTCAGCGCAGAATACAGCACAGCGCAAAGCACAGCACATCTAAGTTCTCAGCTTACCCGAGGCGCACTGCATCTGGCTTGCGCCTGCTTTCAAGCGAGATGTTTAATCTGGAAGAATCCATAAACGTGGAGGTAATCTGTCGTGTCTGTATCCTGACAAAAATGCTGTTCTGTTAAGGCGAAGAAAGTTCCCTCTTATCCACGGGCTTATGAGGCGCAGACATCTCGGGGCCAGGGGAAAGAAGCAGCTCTTTATGAGCATACCAATCACGCGTTTTTAAGAAATACGAATTGATAGATTTTTAACATTGGTAAACAGTTAAACCGAGTGGACGCGCGAAAGCTTGCGTTTAGCCTTATTGACTCATGGTTTTGCTTGGCTGGGTCGTCGTCGGTATATCTGGCGACAATATTATTTATTTACCTCAAATACCCTCATGGCCCTGCGGGCTTTATTGAGGGGAGTGGAACAAGACGTACAATAACACAGATAAGAAGAAATGGAAATACGTTCATGGGTTACAGCACTACATATGGCTCACTGCACTGAGTATTACAGATTTCAGCAATTGTGCACCTCCACGGAAAGCTAGAAGAAAGAAAGAGATAAAAAACGAGTAACGAGAACAAGAACTAACAAGGCAAACTACAAATAAGCAAACGCAGAGTTCAAGTAAGACAACGAACTGAAGGGCACACATGTAGTGAAGACGTTAAGGCAGGCACTTAACTTTTTCATAAAATGCTCGAGATCGTCGGTGAGTGCCACATCTGCTGGCAAGTGATTCCACTTGGATGATGTAGTTGGAATGAACGAATTTAAGCGAGCGGCAGTGTGACAAGGTGGAACACCCACTTTGCGTGGATGATCAATGCGCGATGAAACATGGGTGGGTTGAAGGAGGAAAGCGGTTTTTAAAACAGGATACAGATTGTAAGTCGTAAAATTTTCTGCGCAATGAAAGCAAAGGTAGTGACAAAGTGTTTTTCTTTAGCGTGACACTTTATGTGCGGCCATAGTTGTGGAGGATAAAACGAGCGGCACGGTTCTGAACAGCTTCCAAAATAGATATACGAGACTTAGCTTCCAGGTCCCATATCGACCCCGCGTATTCAAGCTTTGAACAAACCAGTGTTTTACAAAGAAGCTGTTCGACTGAAATGGATGCATTAGAAAAGTTTCCTATTATGTAATCGAGCATACGCTTAGCGTTTCGAGCAATGTAGGTGATATGCTGGTTCCAGGATAAATTTGATGTCAGATCTACACCGAGGTATTTATACGAAGTAAGCGGGGCTAACGAAGCATTGTTGACGCTGTAAGAGGCTGGTGGCGAGAAGCCTTGACGGCAAAAGCGCATGGTTTTGCATTTTGATGCGTTAAACACCATTTTCCATTTAGTACACCAGTCAGTAACACAGTTAATATCTACTTGCGATAAGTGGGCACCATTAGTGTTTTTAATTTCACGGTATAGTGTGCAACCATCTTCAAAGAGTTATAGATTTTATATTGTTAGCGAGATCAGTAATGTACACAAGAAATAACAAGGGTTTGTGAACCGATCCTTGAGGTACCCCAGACGTAACCGTAATTGAAAATGATTGAAGACCGTTAACGTGGACAAACTGTGAGCGATTAGATAAAAAATAACGAATGCATGCTAGAACATTCGGATCGATATAAAAATGAGCAAGCATATACAACAGCAGACTATGGGACACTTTATTGAAAGGCCTGCAAATATATAAGAAGATGACGTCGATCTCTGAACCTTCATCAAGAATAGAATAAATTTTATTGGTCAAAGATAATAACTGTGTTTCACAGGAAAACGGTTTCCTGAAACTATGTTGTGTAGGCTTGAAAAACGAAAATGATTCAAGAAAACCAGATAATTGAAGAAATATTATATGCTCCATGATTTCACAGGAAATAGAAGTTAAGGAAATATTATATGCTCCATGATTTTACAGGAAATAGAAGTTAATGATACGGGACGATAATTGAAGTGTGAATGCCTGTCGCCAGATTTGGAGTGGAATCGCTTTAGCCTGTTTTCATTCGTGTGGTATATCTAATGTTTCAAGTGATTTCTCACATATCTTCAGTAAAAAATTGCGGAGTACACTTTAGTATTCTTCAGGACTTTGGTGTTAATGTTGTCAGACCCGCAAAAAGAAGAGATTTTCAAATGGTTAATTGTGTTAATAACACCACCATAACCAAACCTGACAGGGTCCATTGGAAAGCTTGTGTTACATGCATAGTCTCTAACGTCAGTAATGTCAGTTACGGTACTTGAAAAAGCTGCACTAAATGTCTGTCCGCCGCTGTGGCTCAGTGGTTACGGCGTTCGGCTGCTGACCCGAAAGACGCGGGTTCGATCCTGGCCGTGGAGGATGAATTTCGATGGAGGCGAAATTCAAGAGGCCCGTGTGCTGTGCTATGTCAGTGCACTTTAAAGAACCCCAGATTGTCGAAATTTCCTGAGCCCTTCACTACGGCGTCTCTCATAGCCTTAGTCGCTTTGAGACGTTAAACCCCTCAAAAATCAAATCACTAAATGTCTCGTTAAGGACGTCAGCGACGTCAGTGCTTGAAACAGGGTTTGACTGAGGGTCAACGAGGAATATAAGTGACTGGTCTCGTTTATTGACATTACTCAAACAATTTTTTGGATTGCTCGTTAGAAGCGTTGGCAACGTCACATTCAAGTAGTAGTGGTTCGGTTCCTTCAAAGACTTCTTGTAACTGTTATCAATTTTGTAGAGTTCTGACCAGTGCTCACGCTTTCCAGAAGAATTTGCTTAGAATTAGAATTAGAAGAATTAGCTTGTTGTGGCATTTTCAACCGTGTGCGCGCTCTTAGAGCAGTGTGACCCTAACACGAACCGCACATTATGTGCGGGCACAGTTTGAGTATATAAATTCCTGTGACATCGCACGAGCGGGGTGCAACGATAATAATATTTATTGCGCGTAAATGAATGAAATCCACCTAAATCTTAAAATAGCATATTTGGGTTTTTCTACTGACGAGCCTTCAGTGAGAAGTTATGGGCTTTGTTTTGTAGACATCAATTTCTTTACTAATTTTCTGGACTGTTGGCTGCTGGTAATGCTAGCCGGTGAAACCAGAGTGGAGACAGAGATCGCTTTGTAACAATTAGCGGTGGCGTCAAATGGATTTGCACACGTAGTGAAGGCCAAGAGAACTGATTCTAGTAATGAGCCCTCCTGAAAAGCATCCCTTGTCTCTGATGTAAGAAAATATCGGCTCGACACACAAAAGTTATGCGAGGCTCTTAGCATTTAAGAATACAGTTTATATATAATATCCTAAAGGAAACTGCAAAAAATATCTCCGCTTTGTCAAGCTCTCTGTAGAGCGCCGCACTTGACTCTATGTCTAAAACGCTTTTATCCCGTTACATCGCATTCTGCTTCTTTACTTACCGTGTTTGCTTCAGGCAGAAATTGAGATGCATTGGCTATGTGCAGCACAGCCCAGAAGCTTTTAATTTCATCTTTAATCAATAGTAGCTGCAAAAATTAAAACAAAACTTGTGTCCGCTTTAAGGAAACAAATATTTTCTGGTAACCCCTTCCTTCTGGCTTTCTCGGCACTCAAAAGACCGTGCTATAGAAAGAAGAGAGGGCTTGAATGACTGGCACACGTTAGACAGGAAGAGAAGTTGTGAATAATTAATGTGCTGTCCTGTTCAAGCAAAGTGTGTAATGCCGCACCTTGTATAGAAAAGGGAGATTAAAATCTGTCTACCTTCGAAATGCCTCTCAAGTATAAATCTCTCTTCTTGCTTTCGATACCGCTATGACATCAAAATGCTATTAAAATACTGACGTAGCACAATAGTGTCGACCTCCTTTGTGCATGAATACCAGCATCAAATTCCACGAAAATGAATGTAGGATACAGTTTCCTAGCAAACGCGAATTGCATATTTCTTTCCGTGCTGCTTTTTTTTTTGTTACAACTCTCGCCAACTCTTTGATGCGTGCTTAAACGCCTGCCAAACTTCTGAATAAATAAAATGATCGCTGAGAGTTGATCGCTGTCTTTGCTTTGTGCCCGTCAGTCTGTGTGACTGCGTGCAGTGGTATCCACTTGATTAGGATCAACGTACTCTTTCTAGGCCAGAATGCATCAATTTTGAAGTAACGGTGTCAGTTTGGAACGCGGAATTTCGGACTTCAAGCTCACCAGAGTAACAAAAATGGCAGTGGTAAAGAACTCTATATAGGCTAAAATTCGCCATCACAATGCAGTCAGATTTTAGCTCTCCAAGTAGCTTAAATTATTCTCTAAACTGCTTGCCTCGTTTTTAGTCTCTTAAAGAAGTTCATTTATTTATCCACATACCTACAGCACCATATTAGGCATTATAGTACGAGAGGGAAGAAAAAAATAAGAGAGCACAAATTATACTATGAATTCAGTTTCTTAAGAGGAACAAAATAACAAGGGAAAACGACGTATGCAACTGTTTAATATTATCTAGGCATCTTTCAATCACACTGTAACACGGAAACTGGAATAGCATGCAGCTGGAAGAAGCAACTGTGAAATTCATACAGATAGCACATTTTTGATCTGAGATAAAAGATGAAGAAGTCCCTGAGAAATTCTCTTCTCGCGAATCATTCCACTCATGTCTTGCCTCTGACAAGAGGCTTTACTTAAATATGTGTTACTTCTGCAAGCAATTTTGCGCACTTATCGGGAATGGTCTCTGTGCGCAGATACATATATTGGCTTTTCTTGATATCCAGCTTTGTAGATAAGAGTTCTGTAGGGAAACATAAAATAGCGATAAATGCAGATATTTTATTTTTATTTCAAGCAGAGGTGATCTCAACTGTTAAGAAATATTTTTAAATCTTTTTGAAATGTCATGGTCCCCTGACACAAAACGAGAAGCGTCTCTATGCGTTCAAGCTCTCCTCAAGCACTGCATGCGTGTTCGAGGACGGGACGTAGATTTCACAGATATAATGTTTTCTTTAGATTAGCAGGCGCCTGCATACTATTTCCCTCGCGGAAGTTTAAAACTCGGCAAGCCTTCACCTTTGTGTACTCTACGTGAACATACCGAGACAAGTTTTCAGATAAAACAACCCTTAAACATTTGTATTTTCTTGTGACTGATAGGCAAGTCGCTTCCATAACTTAATGGGTTCGCATTGGTTTTTTTTTGTTATGAAGCTCTTAAGATTGCATTTAGGTAAATTGAATTAAGAGATCTTCCCGGAGTAGGACCAAAGTAAAACAGAGTTAAGGCTATTCGGTTCATGTTGTCAATCCGCCGCGCTAGTAACCTCACGGAAAATACAGCAATCATAAGCACACAATCCTACATGGCTGGTGGTATGATCAGCCTTGAAGGTATTGGTGAGTGCTACCAAAATACGGAAAGGGACCAACACACAAGACAAGGGCTTTCTAACAACTGTCTATTATCTGAAGAAGCATGCCTATGTACACATATTAACGTCAAATCATACACAAAAGAGGGAAGAGCACAACGGCGCTGACAAGAGCGATATGAAGGAAAATATATAATAATAAAATATCAACACGTGTCTATACGACAGCCGAAGATTGCTATTCCTTAGGTAGTTTAGTTCGGTTCTCCCTAGCATCACCGAAGGAAAGCTGATACATTGGTTATCTAAGCAGCGTGCATAGCGAAAGGTTCGATAATTTCGCGTTCCCGTCTGTTTCTGGCCCGACCTATTACCTTCATGTTTTTTAGCATCGGGGTGTATTTGCAGTGTGCGAAATGTGGTGCCAGATTACCTGATTTTGCTACTTGCTCGCATAATCTTTCGTGCTCTCTGAGCCTCTTGTTCAGGCATCTACCCGTTTGCCCAACGTAGGCCCGTTTGCCCTATGTAGGTTCGATGATCAGCAAGGTCAGTTATATCAATAAATAAAAGCAGAGGACCCACAACGGAGCCCTGTGGGACAGCAGATAAAACAGATATATTTGAGCTCTCACCGTCTAGAACCGCGCACGGTTTTCTTTAGTGAATGTGTGCTTCAATTCATGCTATTAGTTCACCTGGTATATTAAGGAGGGTCAGCCTGAGCAAAAGAATTGCATGTGGAACGGAATCAAATGCCTTCCGGAAGTCGAAAAATACACAGTAGATTTGTTTTCGAACATGTATTCGCAGAAAATCACGAGAATTTCACGAACTATGAAAAGTATATGAATGTAAAACTGTAGATATATTGCTGCCCATCAAGCAATATTCCCAGTAAAGGCGTTTAAGACACTATTGAACCCTTTGTAATCGCCCGGTGTAAATAATTTTGGAATTATCAACGCAAAGATATAGGCGGAAACTACCGTGTTAAATGCTGCCCGCGATGAAAATAATGCATACATGAATTTGGAATATGGTGAAATAAGTTTTTTTTTTTGAAGCAATATGGATACTTTATTGCTTGTCGTTCACCAAAAGGAATGACATATTGCGCCTCAGCGAATTTTGTTTCATGCGAGCATTTACTCAACGCCTCCGCACTTGCGAATGGCAAATTATTCTATATTGAAAAAAATGGTGTGGGAGCACCGTACTACAAACTTTGTCCGTAAAGTGTCGAGACTGATTTTTTTCTTCTCTAGAAATGATTCCCCATAAAAATGTTGGTGCGCATGTGTAGCGCTATCTTATCGGGCTAACCTGAGCTATATATGTTAATTTCTGCGGCAGCCGCTAGATGGCACTACATGTAGGTAGAAAAATACGTTGTCACTAGTCCTTAGCGCATTATACTGAGAGTGAATGCGGAGAAGTAGACGTCCACCTCGAACAGCATGTGAACATAAGATTCTATGTGAAGCTTGGCAAGACAGCCACACATATGTATGAGCCCCCTCGTAACCCTTACGGCAACGAGACATTATCGCGGGCGCGAGTTTTCGAATGGCACAAGAGCTTCGTTTCGGGATAACGTCGGTGTAAGACGACACAAGGCAGGGACGCCCTTCAACCTCACGGAATGAAAACAACGTGGCTCGCTCGGATCAGGGAAATCGTACCGCAAGACCACACCATTACAGTCCGCATGCTATCAGATGCTCTCAAAATTAGTAAGACAACATCATGCCACCAAATTTTGCTTGAGAACCTGGCGAGAGGGAAGCTAAATGCCAGACTTGTGCCGCACTCCCTCACACCGGACCAGGAGGACACGCGGGCATCAATGAGCGCTGATTTGCTCTCCGAGGCAGAGAAGGATGCTGCATTCGTCGACGGCATCATTGCTGATGATGAAACATGGTGTTTTCAATACAATCCCCAAACAAAGAGGCATAGCGCCGAATCGCGGTCTACAAGCTCTCCAGCGTCGAGAAAGGTGCGGCGACAAAAGACCAAAAAATGACGATGCTGATAGTTTTTTTTTTTGATTCCACAGGTGTCATACACCACGAGTTCGTCCCACAAGAGCAGACGGTGAATCAAGAGTTTTATATTCAAGTGCTCCAACACATGCGTGATGCACTGCGACGCCGTTCTCTTGACTTATGGGCATCTGGACAATGGAGCCTTCTCCACGATAACGCAAGCCCGCACACTGCTCTCAGCGTGACAAAATTTCTCGCCAAGCACAGCATTACTCTTTTTGCCTATCCGCCATAGTTGTCTGATCTCTCCCCATGCGATTTTTTTTCTGTTTTCTTTTGTGAAAAGGGCCCTAAAATCACTGGATGGGGAGCGTAGAGGCCATTGAAGATGCCACGACAAAGGAGCTGATAGTCCTACCAAAAGAAGCGTTTCCCAACAGTTTCCCAACTTCAAGATCTCAAGAAGCATTGGAAGCTGTGTAAACTGCAAGGGAGACTATATCGAAGGGGTGCTGCACAAATGATTTCAATGTTAAACGAATTTTTTCTAATGGACTCCGTCTAGGAACTTTACGGACAAAGGTTGTATGCTTGCGCATCGCCATTAAAAACAAATAATTCATCATTACTCTCTAAAATCTTCAGGCTCTCGGCTTCAAATGAGACAAAAAGAAGTTACTTGCGATAGCAACATAGGAATTAGGGTTTTTTTGAAAAAAGATGTATATGATTTAATTTTTTTTTCTGACACATGCGGCACCAACTGTGTGTGCAAACTATAAAAATCCTGCTTGTACTTTCTCTTCCGCAGTAACTATTTTCATTTCCTTCTACTGCCGTCTCAGCCATCTATTTTCCAGTTTTATCGACACTAGGTGCATGTTAATTTGTTTCTTCAGTTTTTTTCCTATTCATTAGTGGACCAAAAATGCATACATATGAGGAGAAACACGGCGATGCGTGCTGGGAACGGTGCCATTTAGCCTACGTGATTCAGGGAAATTTTCCTGCTATTTGCGTTTTGTACTCTATGCCGAAAAAAATGATAAAATAGTCTGGTGCGCATACTATGCTAGCAAAGTTTGTATACCTGTCGAACAAGGAGCGTTGAACTAACCTGAGAAAAGTTTGCAGCTTGCGCTTCAAGGTTCGCCTGCGCATCTAATACGGGGTCACGAAGGCTAAACGGTGGCTGCTGAGACAAGCACTCGTCCAACACTGCCTTAATTGCGAGATTTCAGTAGGTGAAGTAGGTCCTTATCTGCAGGGCACTTGCAGCAGCGACGAACTGATCGGATGCCTCTCTCAATGGGAGTGTTTCAGCCGTCAGGACGGCAATGTCTGCGAAACAACAAAGTTGTACGCTTTGTTCCCGCAGTGTGGAAACGGCAAAATAGCGGCTGTAATGCGGACCTAAGCCGAGATTTACCGAGCACATTTTTATGTACCACATACCTTACTTCGACCCACCGCTGACACTATGCATAAAAGTTTTTCCGTGGCCTAGTGGTTGGCTTCTTTAAGAAGAAATGCGTGATAAATTGATATTTCACCCCACCTTGAGTGAGGTCAATTACCCTATCCGCATAAAAATAACTATAATCATCATCTTCGGCAGAAAAAATGAAAATGCTTGCAGTTTTAGGCGTACTGCGAAGTTAGAAGACAAGTCTCTGCTGTAACTAATAAATTTTAGCCTTAAAAATTTAAACGTATAAAACTGCATGTCTGATGTTCTTTAGTTCAGATCCTGTACTTTTTCTTACAATTTGAGCCGAGGAGAACTAAACAATTCATAATTCCTATCAAAGCCCATTCTGTATATATGTTAGTAAGTGGTGCATTTCTTTCAGAATAGTTCTCTGATTTGCTGCACACACAAGACATGTCTGACCAAATTAGCACCAGAGTTTGCAATTTTCTCAGAATTCACGTTGTTACTGCACGCTCGGCATGTACTGCTGGCAGTAATACTTAAGGCCGACAAGCTTCTTGGCACGAATTGCAGGGTTTGCAGTCATTTCGCTCTCCAAGTCTTCTCCGATAAGCTCTACGCAATGTAGTATTAAAGGGAAAGCAACATTGAAGTTCTCCATAAACAGGACTGTAAAACAACGAACATGGGCACGTTTTGAGCTGGGACCTGCTGCTGCAAGAAATTCTAAGAAAACAGAAGCAATTGAGATATTGTATTTTCTGTTTCTTTAACTTATAAAACTATTTGTCGGCAAAATGTTGCTAGAAGAAATTTCAGCCGTTTTCCTGCATCTATAACTGACTACCAAGGGCTCCTAATTCAGGTGCAGCCATTCAAATACAGTAGTGAACAAAATATATATGTTCAGTTTTTTCGCATAAATTCAAAATATCACGGATATAAAAGACCTATTGGCTTTTCCTGAATGTATTTTGAGGAAATAATGGCCACTTCTTCCGTCGGAGGTTGTTGGGGCGTAAATGTTTGCCCTTAGTTCACTTTTCATTTTTTCATCTTATGGGCACTTCCCATTGTGTTCACTTTCTGTCTGTTCTGAATTAACCAGCTCTCATATTGAGGCGATGTAATCGGCGTTTAGGTGTATTATTGGGTATTTTGTAAGCAATGTGCGGGGTATGACGTTAACATAACATCATTAGGACTGTTCAAATGACCATTATCCGCCGCCACCACAACTAAGGGATGAAACAAAATCAGAATTAATCGAATATCAGAGTAGCGCAGTCCACGCCTTCACAAGTTCTGAGATATAGGTTCGCAGGAGGTTTGGTTTTATGATCTTCAAAGCCAGAACGACCAATCACGTTTTCGAGAAAGACATTGTTACCGCAATCCTAAACGGACTCATCACAGACCGTTATCGATATTTCTGAAGATTTCGGCCTGTTCTCACGCTCTGGAATAACTGCATGGATTGTCGGACGCAACGTGCAATGTTCTTCAATATACGACAATACCCAGCTAAAACCATGACGACGTGTAAAAAAATATCATTTCGAGGATGATGCACGTAATGAATCACCTGGTGTGGATAGATCACGAATTCAAAACACTCATTGTATTAGAAGAATCGAAGTTCTTGTCGTGCGGTAAATGATGGGATTCGTTGTATACGTCGCTCCAAACGCAATTTATATGGACCTCGTCATCAGCTTCCCACGTCAAACCACAGAGGCGGGAACATAACGGCTGAGGGATGATTCTCCACACGTGGAGTTTGTCTCCTTGACTGAATTCAACGTACCATCAGGGAAGAAGTTGATCAGAAAACTTTTGCAAAGGTTTTTCTTCTGCACGTACGCAAGAATCTGAGGTTTGAATATACTTTTGAACAGAAATACGTCCCGAAGCGATCCTCTACGCTTGGGAAAGTTGCATGAAGAAGAAGGCGGTGGACCCTGTGAAGTATGGAAGCCGCCCACTGAGTTTTTTTCAGTTTAATATATTTGAATAAACACCGCGCACCATCCGAGAGACGAAAAAGCCTGAACCACCGAGCGGAAACTCGAGCACCTGCTGCAAGTGAAGAAACATGGAATAAACGTAAACAGAGAGCTTCCTAGACTACATGCTTCGGCGGACTGAAGCAGTGATCGCCGGAAAACGCTTGCGTGTGAAGTACTGACGCATCCATATGGTTTCCGTGAAAAGGCATTCTTGAAATTGTCCCTCATTTTATAATAAAAAAAATCGTAATTGCCGACACCTTCACGCAGCGCAGAAAACATTTGCTCAGCAAAGTTTTTGTAAGGTGTTCATATAAGTTTGCAATTGTGTAAAAAACTACCACATTGTAGTGCCAACAATCTCAGGCGCAAATTTTAATGAGGTAAAAAAAAGTTGAAATCGAAAAGCTGAAACATCATGTCTTTGTGTTCATTACTGTATATGGTACTTTTCCTTAAGGAAGGTGTGAAGATAGTTAGCTGGAGAATTTTATGGAAAGTGCAATTATCATAGATCGACCTAGAAGATGGTTATGAAGGTTTACAGTACTGGTCTGATACTCACTGTCAAGTCTTTCCACCATTTCTTTTTCAAAAATTTCGTATTCCGTGAGTAGTATTGTGTCAATTTCCTGTAATAAAAACGCGGCCGCACGGATTAGTGTGTTTTATAACGATGACATTAGCTCTTTATGTCGTATAAATAAATAAAAGGACACTAGAAGGAAACAACATGTCAAGCCATGCTTATCGGTAACCTTAACGTAACACCTTATGCGTGTTAGAGAGCTTCCATCACCTTGAGAAGAGCGCAAAAGTGAAGTGAGATTCTCGAAATCCCGCATACGTATGTGGAACTGTGCTTGGTGACGTGAATTACTGGTTAGTAATAAGGGAGTAATTACTCATTGACATCCACCCGAGCGCAGCCATACACCTACAAAAGAAAGCTAAGCAGCTTTCTCAGAAACTTGGTATTTAAAGAAAAATTCGTCCTGGTCCGGGGTTCGAACCCGCTACAATTTCTGGTCTGCCATGATAGACCTCTCTCTCGCTTCAGCAACGCAGCCTTACAGGTATTGTGAAAATGGCATCTGTTATGAAGAAAGCAGCGCGGGGAGCGGATCAGCGAATGCGACGAATTCTAAAATTAAGAAACGGTCACTTGACGACGGACAGAAGCACAAGACAAGGCAAATTCACTCAGTGCGGTCATTCAGAGCGATGCCCTTCCTCGCATTCAAGAAATAAGATCGGCAAGCCAACAGGGCCACTACGCTCATAAGTGGGACCCCTGATTCAACGGGGAGCTGCGGCGAACCCATCTTAATATCATGTTACTTTCCTGGCTTTCGGGGACACATGATTGTGGCAGAACATCGAAAATTTTATTTGAATTTTTCTCTCCAGCACAGCCATCATACCACGCACAAAATCACCGTGATTGTTCCCGAGGCATGGTCTGTCTAGCGAAGCGTCATGCTTATATTATTGCCCCTCAGTGGTTCTTTAAAACGTGGAACTAAATTGAAAGGACGTAACCAAGCAGACAGCAAAGTACCAGAGAAATCGCATCCTTTCTTGTTTTTATAAAAAGGCGTTTCACCTACGACTTTATACAGTTTTTAAAAATAGCTTTTTGAGTTGGTTTTTTTCCGCCATATCATTGTCAGCAGTGTAATACATCAGAATTCTGCTAAGACGTGCTAACTATCAGGCTGGTTAACTAACGTTGAACAGTTAACTTTCAACTATTACTTTTAAGCTCTTTAAATAAAGAGAGGCGTGTAGCCCACCGTAAGTAATACCCACACCAGTTTTTAGAATTTCGAAAACGCGGTTGCCCTCGGCGCTATCACCCAGCAATAAATTTTGGCTATATCGCGCCAAATTGCATGCGCTTTCGAGAAGCTTGCAGGCAAATCAAACGCTCCAGTACATGCAACTCGAAAAAATAGCCAAAATTTGTTGGGCCACAGCACCGAAGACAACCGTGTTTTTGAAATTCTAAAAACTGACGCGGATATTACCTACTGTGGGCTGCACGCCTCTGAGTAATTAAGGAGCCTATTAGTAATAGTTGAAAAGTTAACTAACCAATATTGGTTAATCAGAGCTACTTAGAACATCTTAGCTGAATTATGATGCAATACACTGCTGACAATGCTATTTCAAAAAAAAAAGCGCTTCTCTAACTCAAAAAGCCTAGTTTTAATAACTGTCTAAACCTTAGGAAAAACGCCCGTTTAGATTCGTTTCGCGCCGCCTCGGAAAAGCAATAACATGTTTGAAAATGAGAAAAGGCGCGAACAACTCCCGCAACAAGCTAGTTTTGGAGCAATATATTTACCATTTCAATTTTCAGTCAAAAATTTCTTTTATGCTGGAATGCTAGATTTGAAATACCCCTGGGTAACTAGGAGCTGGATAGTCGTTCTGTGCCAGTAGCCGTCACTTTATGCCTCCCATTTGCTTTAAATATAAAGTAAAATAGTCTTAAGTCATTTCATAGGAAAACGTGGCCAGTAAGACATGAGGCAAATTTCTTAGGGAAAATGTTGAATAGTAAAAAGAAACAAAACAATGGCAATCTCTCTTAAAAACAAAATCGTTTTATCCTAATCAAAATGTTAGAATAGATGAACCAAAAATGTTCACTTTGTTTTGAATTTGTGCTAATTATACATCTGGCTTCAGGATATCTTGGGGATCGGCTGCTGTTGTTCAAGTGACATGCTGCAAATTAAAAGCCAAATCTCAGTACCGGTAGACTGACATATACAATTGCCCTGTTCAAAATGTCATGCGTCTCTGTTGTGCAGATTTTATTTCATACATAGAAAATAAAATAGACAAACGTTAAGAAACAATTCTGAATAATCCAAACTGAGAAAATTAGCACAGATACCTAACACCGCAAAATTAGAAAAATAATTTGCTTAGCGTCAAACCGAATCATTTCCTTGCGCCTTCGGTGACCCGCATGGCCTTGCAACTTGACTGTATCATTTAAACGCTGGTAATTAGGAACGTAATGTTTGTTGCAATCCATTGACAAATAATGAATGTTTTGATAACACACCATTTAAAAACCAATTTTTTTCTAGCAAGCAATAGAGTTTTCAAAGCTGCCTCATACCTTCAACCGCACTATTATACTTTCTTAAAACTAGTAAACACTAATCAAGGAATGCCATTAAATAGAGAATATATAGTGTGTTATATTGTTACTTTGAATTGCAACTGATTCCTCGAAAACAATTCAACTTAACCCGCTTAGCTTACCGGATCGGACATCGGGCTATACTGAAGAGAAATATTCCTTACGCTAAAATATTTTTACCCGGCAGCAAGCTGAAGGACGAGATATGACAGATGGCCATGATAATGATTCAGTGGGTGCCAGCCTGGCGCGAGCATTCCGTCCCTTAGCAGGGCCAACTTCGTCGTCTTCTAGACCGTGACAGTATAGGGCTAGCAGATACAAGTCAAGGATAAACATAATACTCGGGTACAAAACATGCCTGTGGAGAAGTATTCGGAGGAGCGTGGAGCGTGCAGGAGGAGCGTGGTGAACAGAAGCTGCTCATACTAGCTCTGCGTCTGCATGCTCACGTGCAGGGTCTTCTGGTAGCCTGTCTCCAAGTCCAGAATGGCGCGCTTGGTGTATGGTAGGAGGGAGCCGATTCTCGCGTACGTGTATAACTCGGTCACAATAGCAACACCCGCAGCCACCCTAAAAAGCCACGACAGAAATGAGTTACAGCGTGTACCCCAACACTCTAATCACACTTGCTGAAATGTACTGCATATATGTTTCCTTTAATGAATGTGGGGGGCTCACCCTTATGAAGTGGTCAATTGCACGTGTAGCGACCGCAAATGAAAAGAAAGAATTTTTCAGTCTGAGTTACAAGCAACGACTGCATACTGCGCTTGTTTTTGCAAGAACTCCTCAAGCTGGATCAGCTCGTCAGGCATTTCTCTCTTTGCGTCACTTACTTTTTTGGGAGAAGAGATGGTTTGTTTATTTATGCATTTATTTGATTATTAGGCTTATTTTGAAATCCGTGAATGAGCTCTGTTGGAGTTCCGCAATTTTTCGCTCATTGCTCGCCTAAGAATAGAGGTGCAAAACCTCTGGAAAGCGAGAGACTACAGGACATTACACTCCAGTCTAGGGTTACCTTCAAGAGAGCATAAAAATCATAAGCCCATTTTTTTAGTTTTGCGTACTCGCGCCAGAGCGTCACACGTGAACAGTACGCGTCTAAACGGCAACTTTTTGTTTCTGTAATAATAATAATATTACTTTATACATTTTAATACCACACCCCAGCATTAGGACACGCCAAAGCCACGAAACGGCTTGTAGGGCGTCGTCCTGTCGCAGCAACATTTCTTTAGATTGCAACATTGGTACAAAAAGAAAAAAAAGAAAAAAGACGGCTTTCATTAGTGCGATTTTATTTTGCCGTTATAGGTTCTTGGGCTGGGGAAGCGCTTGAAACACGCATACTTGTACACCAATATGACTAAAATAGAACAGTATTTCAATAACCTTTTTAAATCTTCAATTCAAGCACAGCGAAACTGAGGGGAAGCCTGCGTACTCCCCAGTTGCACGGTGAAAAGAAAGGCAAAACAAATCAATTTTGGTTTTACAGGCAATTTAATTTCACCTCTGAACTCGTCTTTAAGCTAAATTGGTCGGTAAAAGTCAAACGGTGTCGTCGATGTCTCCGGCTACACTGGTGAAGCAGCACGGTAACACGTGATGCAGGCATCATCGCCAGAGCTATCACCTTGTTTTCCCTCGCATGTCTTTTCTTCTTTCGGGTGACATCTTTCAATCATGGTACCTGCAGTCGGCGCCACCTGTGCGCGAAACTTTGCATGCCTCCCAAGGCCGCGGCAAAGGCCCTACGTATCCTAACAATAAACTGCGTCTTTCTTAGAACGCGCAGACTAGCACAAAGTTAATTCGGAGCGGTTGAAGGTAGATAAGTGCCTATAGAAGATGCGGCATTACTGGATAGAGCACTCCAAAATGGCATCACGGGTTGAGGGCATATTTGCATTTTGAGAAAATAAAGGAACGAGGGTAAACCACCTTGCCATCTTGCCGTCACGGAAGCACGCATGTGGATGAGTAGATCAATTTTACTCCTTGAGAAACACAGTATGCAAATAAATTTCGTGTGCCACTTCTTTGCGCGTATACTAGACTGTTTTATGAATTTAAACTAAAGCAGTCTTCTCCCAAAAAAAACTAAAAATATGTTTGAAGTGCTGTCCATCCGAACGTGGCCCCACACATAATTGGTCGATCGCGTACAGAACTTGCTACCAGTTTTATCATGGCGGACACGCAATGCGGCCGCAACGTCCTATCCATTTTCTTGAAAAATTGCTGCCAAGAAAGTGTGCTAAACGTGACAATGAACGCCCTGGATGGCTGCCATGCTGAAACCATGTATGCTTCCGTATACCAAGTTGTAGGCCAGATGTACAGTCGTACACAACTCGCTCAAGTATTGCTTTCGTGTTGAGCTCCCCCAGACAGGGTTTTTCAATCATTTATAGGTCAACAGTCCTGTAATTAAAGATTCCGCTCCAAAAGCTGACGGACCAGCTAAGTTGGTGCAAGTTGACAGTTGAATTTCTGCAGAAGGTTCTCTCCTCAGTCGAAATAATGTTCTCCAGTAATTCAGGAGCGTGGTCTCTTTAAATTGAAATCTTATTGTAGAAGTCCAGGCATCGTTCGAAATCACAGTCTTGAATTTCTTGGTGAAGTTGATGTAAAATGAATATAGTCGATGTTTTATAGTATACGTCGACATTTACGTCAGCTGGGCGATGGATGTGGCAGTTTCACACGAGCTAGCCTCAAGCTTCGATGCCACGTACGCAAAAACTCTGGTCTCAAAATTTTCATTGATTGGGTACACATTCTATGAGATAGAATAAGGAGCTAGTTGAAGCCTTTTTGCTGGCTTTGTTGAGTGGCTGTCATAATCGTTAAGGTGGTGTTTTGTGGGGCAAAGAATCTGGGAGGCCAAATTTTGGGACAAGTGTGGCACTGATTGCGTTCCATTCTGAGTCAGATCACGCACATAATTGCTAGTTGCAACTTGTGCCAGCTTTTGATCGGGAATCGAACTGTCAAGCAACACATTTAATATTATATATAAGAGCGGGCAGCAATATGTGCGTCTATGGCATGCGTATGAGTGTGAAGTGGCTATGGTATCGCTTTTCAAACATAATCCCCGAATAAGCGTCTCTCTTTAAAGCTAGTAGTTGGCTGGCTAAACACTCTGCCGTTTGATGTGAAGTTGTTGAACACCTGAAAAAGAAAGTGTGAGCCCATGTAAAAAAGTGGAAAGGCGACTTTCCTTCTCAACAATTTGCCTCCTGCCAGCCATGGCAGGTTCCAGGCGAGTTAGCATGTGCTCTGCACGACACAACTCGGGACACCAACTTTTCTTCACGGTGGGGTTTTTGCCCCCCCCCCCCTTATCTGCCTCCTTCCTCCTTCAACTGAAAAGAGAGACTTCTCTCTCTTCTCTTTTCCACCTGTCAAACGCGCCATTCGGCATATGGTTGGCAGGTGCCGTACACAAAACAACTCCGGACACCGCCTTTCTCCACGGTGGGCTTTTTAACGCTGACGAATTAATGATAGAGGACGCAACCGTATAGCGCAGAAAACCAAAGCCGAAAAGAGAGGAAAACCGATGATAACAGAAAGAATTTCAGTTCCATATAAGAGAATCAAATTTGGGGTTAGCTGTGATTTACATACTTTGTTTTATAATGAAAGAAGAGCTTTCATAATGTTGCACTTTCTATGATTGCATATATCGGCCGGCCTTAAATTTATCTGTGCAATAAAAAATGAAATACACAGCATAAATTTTTTCAGTCTTTCGGTTTCCTACACTTTCCACATGAGCCCACTATATTTATTCGGTTCATTTGCTCTGTTCGTTATTTTTGTTATTTCTGCAATAAATTGTCATGTCTGTGCAGACTTGCTTACTTGTGAGCTCCAGCCTTATTGTGTTGTGTTCTTTTCTTCCGTGTGTTGTTCATTGTGCTTTACACCAGGAAGACAGTTACTGAAAAAAATTACCTTGCGATCGCTCATTTCCGGCGACAGTTCTTCGAAAGCAGTTGTATTCACCCTGCATGATTACTTTCACACTTTTACTCTAATAAGTACTTTGATCTAAGCCGAGGTTTCACACACGCGTCCAAACTTTCCTGGATCCTGTCGGCAAAGGTGGGTTGAGGGTGGCATCGGGTGGTTGTTTCAATGCGCAGCATTTTAGTTAAGAGTTCGCGGCCGAGATGTGGCTGGTGGGTGGTTCTTCGGAAGGGCAGCTGGGTTTTCCACTGTGCCGTTGATTTCAATTTTTCATTGCTGCTGCTACTGCGTGAGCTTGTTGTGGATAGAGGATGTGCGAAGGACGGAGGTAGGTAGGTTGGTGGTGGGAGCCGCTTCTCCAGGGTAGAGTTTGAGGGGTCGGGTGGTGGACGGAGCTTCTGGAGGGTGCAGGTGGTTGGGGGTGGGCTCGGCTGATGGATCAAGAGTAGCGTAGGGTGGTTGGGCAGCCATTTACCTAAATCGGGGGATACGGTGGGAAGATGGCTTGTTAGCGGCGCTTCTGTTGGGTGGACATTTCACTCTGAGGCTTTAGACGGAAAGAGGAAGACTTCAGCTTTTTCACATTGTGCCGCTGGTGCTGCTTACGCACTAAAAGTAAAGTTTCTTAATACGTAAAATAGGCGCTTACGCAACGCACACGGCTAAAACTGCTGGTCGGTGACTGCACTCACATCATGAACACGCAGCAGACGCCCAGGCTGAAGAAGTACACGAAACGCCAGCATTCGTCGGCCCTGCTCTCCACTAGGTTTGTGGCGAACACCACAAAAAACGCCACAAAAAGTGCAACGGAAAACGTACAGCTTCAGTCAATAATGTATTGACCAAGCGATTTGCTTCTGAGCTGGGTGGTGAGGGTTTTGTAGCATCTCTGGAGACTTTTAAGTCTAGGAACATAGAAGACGAGTTTTTTTCACCTTCAAAACAATGGGAACGGTGGCGATGCACCACAAGCCACACACCACGTTTATAATGACCTTTTGGGATATTATTTTTTGCTAACTGTGTACCTGGCCCTTTAATAATTGCCCCAACTTTACAGTGTTCTATTTATTGAGATGAGCGGTATAAGATTGAAAAAAAACCTTCACAGTAGCGACGTTCCTCCAAAATATTCAGCGGTAATTCGTTGTGCTTAATATAACGCTCCAGACTTTTCCCCAGATAGATATACATTGAGTGTGAAGAGAAGAAATCGCATATTAATGGCCGCATACAATACAGGAACCTATCCTAGACCAAGCGCAGTATTAGAGACCCGGAATTTGATAATATAATGACAGAAGCCTCAGCCAAGGAAACATGATAATGGATAACTGACTGATCGCGAATATTTGGCGGATCATAGAATCATAGAATTTGCGGGGAAACGGTGGCCACAGCTGGCAAAGACAAGGGCTAATTGGAAAAAAACATGGGAGAGGCCTTTGCCCTGCAGTGGGCGTAGTCAGACTGATGATGAGCATTACATTCACGTCTGTATCGCAGCAATGGTTCTGAAAAAAAGCCACCTTTTTCATTTGAGGTTGTACATTTCGCCATGTAATATGCGAAATGGTTGAATGACGTCGGCAATTTGATGGGCTGTTTATCTATTTTCGCAAACTTTTCGATATCATCCTTCATTAAAATTTATGTATAAACTGAACTTGTTAATAATGAAAATTTTATTTTTTCGCATATATAACAATTGTATATTAAGCATAATCTCTGACCAGGCGCATGTTACGTTATTTTATGATCACTGAATCATCTTTGTAAAAATAGGTAATTAAAATAATGAAACTGCTTAAAAATATCAGTTAAGACCAGTGCCGACTTGCGTAAACTGTTGGGTTAGGAAATACATGTGGACAAAGCATAGTTGCTGCAATTACCACGCCAAACACACACTAACAGGTTACCGCTGGCAAACAAAGCCAAGGCTGAGAAGATGTGCCCACTCGGCTATCATAAGAAACCTATTTAGAAATCGTACGTTTAAAACCTAATTTTAAGTATTGTAATTATGCTAACTGTGAAATGAAGACAAAGTATATCTTCAGTTTCTCCAGAAGCCCTCTAGTGCGTCCAAACCACTATGTATAGTAGTGACGGAATGATACGCGAACAGAACGGAGCCTGGGCGCTGCGCTATTCGAAAATCTTTTCATCACATAATTACTTCGCTGCTAGCAAAAATACGCTAGGGTCATCCGTGATGTATTCTAGAGCGACTCTAACTTCTTTTTTTGCCACAAAGGTAAAAGCGCTATGAATAGAAATTCGAACAGCGGAACGTCTAGATGCCGCTTTGCTTGAGTTTCTTTCCATCGCGCTAGTACATTTTATGGGATCTTGACGTTTCCTTATGCACTAAAAGAAAGCGACGGGTTACTTTGAAATGTTACGTTATCGACTTCTTTCCAACTTTATTAGCGGACTGTACGGTAAGCAGGCTGGAATTCCGCACGGCTCCTTACAGATAGCCAATATATCTGAAAAGCTTAATAGGTTTCCGGTCTCGTTAATGAAATAAGCTGCGGGCGCAATGTAGATCATACATGCTGTAAAAAGCCGGGTATTTACCGCTGGGGACACCCGGCACTGGGACGAGGAGAGCGCCGCCGTAGATCAGTGCGTAGTAGAGCACGTCCAGGCCGTCGTCCCTTTTGCCAACGGACTCCAGGAAAGCAAACTCGGAGGACAACGGTGACTCGTACTGCACTTAGCTGGCTGGCCGCAGCTATCGAAAAGCACGCGTTTGCCAATAATTCCGCATTACTCCTAACAAGTGCTAGCTTACCGCAGTCCATCATGTCCTCAGTTTTCGTATAACCGGCTCTCTTTGAACTCCGAATGAATTTGGAAATTTTCTTAGTGCAGGAAATCTTCAGGTGTGTTAGGCGTACGCCATTGAGTTTGGGGTGATAAGAGAACTGAAAAAAATATGGCGTTTACAAAACATCAGTCCAGCAAGGCATCATGAAAGGTCCCTGCCGCAAGACGCCTTATTGCGCTTTGGGAACGTCCCAGATTGGCTAGTTTTTTGGCTGCAGCGTCAAAATAATCCAGATCAAAGGCGTTGCCTTTTCTATCTTCTTGCAATAATCTCGAGCAGTAAGCACCTCTCGTAATTGCAGCTACTCTACGTATGCTGTTTTCTCTTCGTATTTCTGTTCGACTAGCGCTCAGAAACTGGAGCTTAAGAAAGATTTACTGCCCGACCGAGCAATCAGCTAGAAAAAAAAATCGTGAAAGTAACGCTAATATACCGTGAAAAAGCAGAGTGGCTTAGGCAACACAGCCGATGTAACATCCTAGGTCAAAATAATTTCAGGTAACAGTCATGGGCAAGGTGTATAATGCGGTCATGCGATCACCGATGCAGAGTTTGGGCAATAGCGTACATCCCAAGATAAGGCGGATGTAGGAGCGAGCAGGCGGGGGTGAGCAGAGCAGATGAAATGAGGAAGTCTAAGGGAATAAGATGGCTGCACCTGGCGCAGCACGAACTGTTAGACGAGTTGGTTTCACACAGTGTACAGAAGCCGTCACAAGCAACAAGTGCTTAGAAGGTGACGATACAAGGTTTCTCGATATTTATCGCTTGGGCACAGTTCTTCTTAGTGAAGATACTGCGCTTAATTGACAAAGAAAATAAGGATCAAGCGCGCAACGAAAGTCCGACTAAGCATGAACTTTTAACTAGTTTTATTGCATGGGATATGATGCTTTATTACAAAGCCAAAATGATTTCTTTTTATTATGTTCACGCCTTCCTGTTATTCAGGTCCTCTATAAACCAGTCCAAAGTACGCGCTTCGTCTCTCAGCCGTTATGCTCATGATTTGTCAGCTTCCCAGTAGAGAATGGGCATAACGCGCCTTTGCGCAAATAAACACCATCGTAGCATTGTTCCTCTCAAGGCCAGTGTAAATCCTTCCGCTGCGACCGACATCAGATGTGACCCAAAGCGGATTACCAAATCAACAAGAACGAAATAAAACGCCTGAAAGGTACGGTCCCTGTCAAAGACGGCCCACAACAACAAGCAACAGTTCATGTCATTAAAGCACAAAGGTAACCTCGTTTAGTGCTACCAACCTTACCATATGGGGTGCACAAGGTCAGGATATACATTTAGTTCACGCTTTTGTCATAGTTCGTTTTAGGTAACGGAGATTAGAGGCTTTCACTCCACTGAGCAGATAAGATCCTCCTCGCAATTAGGCTATGACAAATTTCAATAAGAACAAGAAGCAGTGGTCTAGCATCAAGGAACGTGGTACATTGGACAAAGGCCTTACATTCAGGGAAGTACTTGGTTGGTTGGTTTGCCTCAAAGAAAGATGGCACATACGCCGTACGGAGGAGTGGCCAAGACACAGGCGGCTAATTGCTGGAAAACAGGAGTGTTTTTATGGTAAAAGGAGTAGTAATAGTATACTGACTGAGAGATTCGAAGACGCAAAGACAGGGGTCCGGTTAACTTAAAAACCGAAGACGGGACGACGATTTAATGTACATAATCGTATACAACGCCTGTAATCATTAAATTTCGCACTGCCTGAGAGCAGGAAAAGAAAAAAACCTGGAATGGAAGACGCTGCGTTTCTTGAAAGAAATTTTGCACAGCGCAGCGCACACTCCGGTCGCGTCGTCCAAGAAAGAAGCGCCAATGGAAAGAACAACCGCTGAGCACACATGTAGACCCAACTGATGAAAAGCAATTTGTAATAGGCGCATCCTCAAAGAAGAGAAGCGGTGGCAGAACAGCAGGAAGTGATCGGTTGTCTCAGGTTCGGCACAAAAAGGGCACAACGGTGAAATCGCCAGGCTAGATTTGAAAAGACAAATTAACAGAGGAAACCGGCAACGCAAGCGCGTGAAAGAGACATGTAGTGTGCGCCAGCGCCAGTCTTTGCTACTCGAAGGCTGCAGAAGATGCTGATATTCGGGAGATGATGTAAGGTACTTTTTTTTTTATTCGAGATGTGTGGCATGAGGCATAAGTTGAAAAGGGAAGGGGGAAAAAGGAAGGAAAAGAGGGGGTTGGTAAGTTACTTACCAACGCACAAAGGCACTGCTGTCGTCTTCTTCTATAGTTCCGCACCGTCGTCATCCTTCATTTCTACACAATACTTTGTTTTCTTCAACTAAAAGATTCATGTCTATTCAAATGTGATTTCTATGAGCGAAATAACATTGCATCTATTTTTCATACCATGCAAATATGGCGACTTCCATCCTTTAATACTGCGCCTAAACCTCAGAGGGGTTTTGTGACCACCGCATTGCTGCAGTGTTGACGCGGTCCTCTACCGCAATAGAAGCACACATGTCGCACCAAGTGCTTATGAGTGTGAAAAGTGAGTGAACACGTCGCATCTTCACTCAGGGGTTTCCTCCGTGTTGCGCTTTTACGAAGATATCTATTTTATAGGTGCCTTCCATGAGCCAAACTACTCGCCAGACATGGCGCGACGCGAAAGCAGGTCATGTGATCCATAAAGATTGCGAACCCAGAACGTTCGCGTGGCCATAAATGCCGGAGGAACAGGTGCTTGCGCCACGCGACGTCTGCTGTTCTAGTATTATTGCTGACTAACACTTCCACCCCTGCCACCGTATTCTACACAGTGTAAGTCGTCGACGCCCCAGAGAGGCTCCTGCTGTGCCCGAGAGCAATAAAAAGGTAGCAAAATACCACGTACCTCTCTACGTACTTCGTACAGAGCAGCCAACATATCTGCATGGTAGCCGGTCTGCACTCTACTCTAGCTGCTCTAGCTTATGCAAGCAAAGCAGCAAAGCAGCAAAGCACAGCAGCGCTAATTAGATTATTTTACATCTGGGGCTAAGGTAAACATCGCTTCCGTCCACCTCCACAATTTTGTCCCCACTTTCGCCTCCGTTGTAGATTTCCCTATCGGCAGAAAGGTGTAGGAGAAAAAGGTTGTGCTTAAATTGAGAACCACGCAGTGAGCTATGTTAAAGAAAGTGTTAGGTGTAAAGATAAGAGACAGGAAGAGGGCAGAGTGGGTCAGGGAACAAACGCGATTTAATCCCATCCTAGTCGAAATCAAGAGTAAGATTTGGGCGTGGGCAGGGCATTTAGCGCAGAGGCAAGTTAACCGTTGGTCCTTAAGAGTAACTGAATGTGTTTAAAAAAGGGGAGCGCAGCAGGCGCATGCTGAAAATCATTTTGACGGATGAGATTAAGAAGTTTGCGGGGATAGGGTGGCCGCGGCTGGCACTGGACAGTGCTATTTGGAGAGATATAGGGGAGGTTTTTTTCCTGCAGTGGGCGTAGTCAGGCTGCTGCTGCTGCAGATGACGATGGTCTCTTTCCCACCGGCGAGAGAAGGAGCTACGGATGATACAGAAACCTTAACACCTCAAGAATCCAGCCACTACTTACTTGCGAGACCGGAATTTTCAAGGTGACGAAACAGCAAAAATCGCTTCCTTAACGGCACAATGAGCTGAGGGTTTATGATTGGCATGGCTAGAGTGCACAGAGACAACAGCGTGGAGGTTAGAACAAGTGGCACCAAAAATATCCTAGTTAAAATGCGACGAGCAAACCGATCTGCTCATCGCAAGTGTACGGATCATTTTACAACTGGCGGCTTGTTAGAGAAAGATCACACAGTTACCATAATAGGGCAGCAGAACATAACTACAAAAAGAGAAGCCGTAGCTAGTGGCTGTAGGCGGTCGGTGTCGGATACGAGATTAACACATCTGCTATTACTGAAAAGGCACGTTTGGAGGAGAATGGTGGCAATTTGTTGCCAAGAGATTGTTCCTTCAATGAAATTTACACTGGCGGCAAAAGTGGCGACGGTATTTTCGTTCGAATTTCAGGGAAATGTTCAAGTGGAACTGCTGGGTATAGTAGCCAAAGTATTTCTTTCTTCAGAGTAAACCATGAAAAACTAACCACCTCAATCTTCAGGCATGTCCTCTCTGAACTCTCTCTACCATGTCCAGAACTATCGGGATGGGCATCCTGTCATTCATGCGCCATGAGCACACTACTGTACAGCACAGAACACCGCAGCATGGAAGTCTTTCCGCAAAGTCTACGGAAAGGCACCGAAAGCTGCTTTTGCGTCTACCACCAGTGAGATCGAAATCTCGGCGCGAATGTGCACGACACTACAGTAGTCTACGCCATTCTACCAGTCAATATTGGCACGCTTGCTCCATTCCTTCATGCACTCATATTACTAAAAAAAGAATAAAAAATGCCGCCTGTTATGTGTCATACCTTTCCGGCTCACAACAAAGTTTTTTTCTTGAACATTCATCTTTTACAAACGCTCTACATATCTTCGCAAAGGAATGATGATGCTTTCTTGTTTTTCGCAAAGAAAAACGGAACGGTTCTGCCTTGCATATCTTATTGCCTATCTCGGAGGCAAAACATCCTCTAAAGGCAGAGGATAATACAGAACCTTTGATCATGATGTTTGTACATCTTGTAGAAATTATCAGTATATTTGTTCCACTTTCCTTGCCATTAATTCCTGTGCAGCATCGTAATAATCCAGTTAATCAGCGTGTAGGTAAACCAACTATTGAGCGCCGCATTTCGGGAACAATTAAAGCATGCGCTAATTACAGTTGCGAATAAGCGTTACGTCCGAAATAAAATATTTCAGCGCTTATTACATTCTGTTAGCATAAAACCTGCGGTGGCTCCTTCATCCATTTTATTTTATTTTTTGAGGAACCATGCGCCATTGCCGGATCTTCATATCAAAATGTTGCACTGAATAATACTAAACCTTAAATATAGCACTTTAACCGTGCGAACATGGTGTTTTCAGGTGGTGCCTCTTGTAGAGGAATTCTCTTGCCAATCAAGGACAACTGAAGCTGTCGACTGCTCCACAGTCTGAACTCAAGCAGGGTCGACGGCCACACGCGGAGGTCCCACACCAGAAGTCGGGGACGGCTCTGCCTTGCTTGGCTTGGCGCCTTCTGCTCCGCCTGATTTCTGTACAGCGTGGTTTCGGATGATGACGAGGCCGGTCATCACTGCAGCGATGATTATTATTGACACGATGAGTCCTGTCAGCTCCCACATGGCGTGATGGGACATCCCCAGGAAATTCCGCACTGACCGCTCCTGCACACAAAGAATCCCCCGTAGGTGTTGCTATTGGGTGAAGACCGCTAATGAGGCGTCGGAAAAGACGTCATAACAAAGTGTAAAGGCCCAAAGCGCAAAGTTTTTTCACTCCGAAAAGTGATATTCAATGCACTGCCATAGACGAAGAACTGGCGATGATAATATGCTACTTCTATGGGGCACTGGATAATAACGTGAACAATGAAAAAGAAAAGCCTATTTCATTTCCGCGCATTCTTTTCGTATGTAGTTGAAGCGATGATTACGCCTTGTTTCAAAACTAGATAACTTACCTTATATTGAAATTCGAGTCTTAGTGCTGCTCCCGCTGAATATTGACCCAGCCACATGACAGTTTTAACAGACCTCAAATCGTAACCCAGTGGAAGATTTTATTTTCACATCGTTTTCGTGGAATTTTCATAGGCTACAGAACACTGAACTAACTTGCTGAGGTGGTATGCTGTGCCCCCCTGAAAGCGAGGTGTAGAACACGGGTCTGCATTGAAGTGAATGGTTCCAATCACTATGCCGTGTTCTCATAAAAATGTTTTTTCTATGCCTAGTGCAGCGCTGGCGTTTTTCTATAGAAAATATGGCTATATTTTAAGTCCTTTTCCACTCCTGAAGAGCGTTTTACCCTTGTTTAATGTTTGCACGGAAACTAATGAAACCACACGCGCGTTCGAGTGTGCATATCTAGAAAACCAATAGCCACTGACACCGATAAGCAAGAGGAAAAGCAATTCAGATTGGGGCAAGTTGCGGCGGAAAATTAGAAGCGCAATTCCTCAAACTAAACAATTTTCTGTAGATTAGAAGACAACCCGCTCCCGGTAGCATCGAATCCCACGACCTGCGCAGGTGACAATGAAAGCTGTACAAACTGAGCAGTGGTGGCACAGGATGTCTGTAAACTAACCTTCGGCGTGTTCCCCATGGCACACCCAACTGTAGCTGCGAAAGAACTAACACAACTTCCGCGTTGAATGTGAACGAAAGAGGTGGGCTGAACTGCAAAGGCCCTCATCAAGAATCAAGACTTATGTAACAAAGAGCATCGCTATTCAAAGAAAAATCCACCAGGGAGGTGAAAAGAGGCTCAATAATCATCATCATCATCATCATCATCAACCCGACTACGCCCACTTCAGGGCAGAGGCCTGTCCCATGTATCTCCAATTAGATCTGTCCTTTTCCAGCTGGGGCCACCGCATATCCCAGCAAATTTCTTAATCTCATCCGCCCCCTATCTGTCCACCACCCCCTGCGGCGCTTGCTTTATCTCATAATCTAGTTCAATACCATTAACGACTATTGATATACTTGGCTTCGCATCATATGCCCTGTCCAGGCCCATTCTTTTTTATATCAACTAGCATGCTTTAAACCTAGTTTCTTCCCTGGCCCACTCTACTTTCCACCTCTCTCCTAACGTTGCACCTATCATTTTTTTCTTTTCGTAGCTCACTGTGTTCCTTAACCTAAGCTGATCCTGTTCCTTAGCCTCCACGTTTCTGCCCCGTAGGTGCGTACCGGGAGGATACAGCTGCTCTTAACTTTCGCCTTGAGGGATATTGGTAAACTTTCTTTGATTATTTGAGAGTGCTTGACAAATGCGTTCCACCCCAGTTCTGATAATGTTAATTCACTCTCGATGTCCGCATCAGCTGACACCACCTGCACTAAGTGCACGTATTCCATTATCACTTCCAACATCTCACTTCCAAATTGCCAACTGTTGTCCCCTTTCGAAACTGTTGGACATTAGTTTTCGGCATCAAAGCCTTTATACCCAGAGGGCCTGGTGCTACCCAGGTTGCTCTTTCTGGGCAACCTCTCGCGACCAATAATTAATTTAACCGCCAACTGCTCTTATGGTCAGTTTCCACACAATCAGTTGGACAGATTGTGATGACGTTCACGGTCATGTGAAATATGGCTAAACTAGGTTGCTTCTACGAGGATTTGTTATCACGACGCGACGACGCTGGATTTTCTGCAGAACGGGAGCCTTCACGCTGCCGCGTCAAAAGACAAGATTCATGAGAAAACTATTCACGACCAGTGATCGAGGTCATAAGGCATGGTGTATACAGGATGACTAGACTTTCTAGCACAATCTCTTCACCGTTCTTCAAAAGAGGTGCTTTTACCTGATCGCCATTTTCTTTTTGCAACATTGCATTGCGCATAAAGCTTCCTTCACTTTCTCTTTCTTTCCAGGCGGGATTTCCAGTTACTATTCAGCAATGTCTCTCTCATTAGCGTCCTGATTGCAGTGCCTGCGGTATAGATTTGTGTGGAACTTTTCGGCTACTTTAATTATCTTAACCATCTTGGTAAAAACATTGCCCTTTTTGTTTCTCAGCGCATACATCTAACTCTGCCTATGCCTAGTTTTTTCTTGAGCGCTTTTACAGTACCTCCGTTCTTTGAAGCATGCTTGATACTCTCCATATTATGCTTCCTCATTGAGCTTCCTTGCGCCTATTAATTTTCTCTGATAGCTCTGCCATTTCTATTCTGTCTTTGGGGTTTGGTGCCTTCATGCTTCGGCGTTTTTTCACGAGATCTTTCATCTACTGAGAGAGCTTGCCGGTATCCGGTCGAACCGTTATACCGCCTGCCTCTGCTGCGGACTCAGTAATGATAGCTGGCAGATTGTTGTTCATTGCTTGAGCGCCAAGTTTGTCCTCCGCTGGTGGAGCTGAAAATCTTTTCTGCGGGGAGATCGTCATTTCTTCTACTTTACCTCTTTACGCTAACACGTTAAAGGACTTCCGCCTCACTAACTTCTTCGGTTCCCTCTTGAAGTCTACGCTAATTCCTTACAGTATTATCCTGTGGTTCCCACAACGAAATTTTCCGAGGACCTCCACATCATGCACGATCCCAGGCAGAGCGCATAATATGAAGACTATGTCGTTTTCATCCTCACCATTGGGCCTCTTCCACGCCCACTCTATGTTCTCTTGTTTTCTTAAGAAGGTATTAATGATACGTAAATTTTTATCGTTTCGAAGTTTACTAATAACTCCGCGCTGCTAATCCGTGCGCCTATACCATAGTCACGTAATGCCTGGTCTCCAGCCTCCTTCTCGTCTTCCTTGGCAGTGAAATTGCCCATAAACACACTGAACAGTGATTTCACTTTGCTCATTGTCGATTCCATGTCTTCTAAGAAGCTTTATACGATCTGTCATCACTGCTAAATGTAGGCGTTTAGGCCATTACCGCCCGCAGTCTGTACCTCTTTTTAATCTTAAGCACAATAACTCCCACTGACCGTTAATTGTATAGAATTCCTTTGTGTTGTCAGGTATATCTTTATTTATGACAAACCCCGGCCCAGTTCTTGTCCGTCCGCTAACCCATGACAATATATCACTGCCACCTATTAGCATTGTACGCGCCTTATCAGTGTTTCCAACCTCACTGAGCCCTAGTGCATCCCACTTTTTACCCGCTAGGTGCTCGAACCGTATTGCTTGACTAGCCTCAACCAATAAGCTTCTTCCGTTAAACGTTGCAAGAGTCAGTTGCTTCTAATGTTGTACAAATGATCATCAACCAAGAGTCGTCGTGGCCTCCAAATGTATCGTCTTCGTAACGCGTAGATTTCTAGATTGCATGGCCACGAACTTCTGCACGAACTATAGCCTTCAATGGGCCAGGCTATATCATACTGTGGTTTAAAACTTTATTGCATTGCTCGAATAGTACTGAAACTTGTAATGTCCCTATTTGCCGATTCATGCCTAACTTTTAAGCGCTGCATGACTCACATTGTACCGTGATACGTCCTACTGCTCAGCTAGCTTGCGATCAACAAGCCGTATACAAAACTTCATTACATCGCTGCCCTCTTTATCCAAAGCTGAACGAGGAACTGGCGGTTGTTGTGCAAGATCTTCGTTGCAAACTTTCTTGCCAGCTCTCGCCAAGATCCCGTTCCTACTAGAGCAAGAGATTTACAAAATCTCTCTTCCTTCCTGCCTTCTGAGCAACCCTCGCAATTTATTGCAGCGTAATTAGAATACAGTACAGACTGCTATAATAACGCTTTGAATATTTCAGTGAAACCTTTTGCGTTTTGGGCGAGTGAAGGCTGTATTTAGTAGACTTCCCAGCGATCGACATCGCACGTTTCTCACACTGTAAAATATTTCAAAGGTTCGTTATTGTGCCCTCTCATATAAAAATTGATTCCAGGTTGTATGTTAGAATTTTACATATTTCCGGTAACATCCTGAGAGGGGTAAAAGCGAGCTGATTTTCGCAGTTGCAGGCGGAGAGCTGCAATTAAACCCTACGGTTAGAAAAGCACCGTTCTTTTTTCATATTCGCAGTAATTATTGCTGATTCAATGAAGCTAAGACACTAAGTTGTCCTCTAATCACAGGCAATCACGGAGTCCTTAATATTTCTGAAATCATCATCAAATTGTCGATCATGAACAGAGTTGGGTGGAACAATATTCTATCTTCAACTGAAAATTTGGTAACAATGGACGTTCCTTTTGCTTCTACACGAATTACAACAGAACCACACAAAGAAAAACAATCAAAATTTGCTAGAGAAAAAATTGAGTAGATTAGTTTTTCTTTTTTAATAGTTTGTATACCTGTGAGGTATACCTTTGTAAGGTATACCTGTGTATACCTGTGGCGATTCGCTCACATATCATATCAAAATGGCGCTTGACTAAAACCACGCTTACCTGGCAGTTCCACATAATATCTGTGCCTACGCTCGTTCTCATATATCTCGAAATACTCGCCAGGCTAAATGGCAGCTTTCATGTAGACCCGAGACTTTCAGCTGTTAAAATGTACATAAATTTTGGCGCCTGTTGGTGGCGCCAAATACCTTCTTAGACTTGGTGGGCGATGTCGGTGGAGACGCACTGCCCAAAGGTCGTGTGTGGTGTGGGGATGGCACTACCGGTGTCACTGCACCGGAGCTCAATGGAGACGATGAACGAAAATCCAAGCGTGCGGCATGGGAGTCGAAAGGTGAAGCCCGAAAGAGATGCCCGTGGTCCGGCATCTGCAGACAAGAAGGCGGGGCGGTGTTTGCTGAACAAAGCAGCATGATTACACCAAATGCACTAAATTACGAAGCCATTTTGTGTATCTCTTCCTTAGTATCACAGGCGAACAAAAATAACAGCGTTTTATATTATGACTCCGACGAGATCGAACATGCTTTGGTCCGCAAGTGTGTGAGCAGTCCGCGACATGTTTAGCTCCAAGAGGTCGCGTTTTCAGAAACGCGACCACATAAAGCTTTGCCACCTTTGTGAGATGCGCCCTGGTTAAACATTACGCAGAATTCTGGACAGCTCCCAGTCAGGGCCCTTCAGCCTGCCAGTCAATCAAGTTCGGTCCTTTAGCTACATCGTCATTTTGTTCCTTTCTTTTCTAACGGATGATTTTAACACGCAATTTTTCGCCAGAATTATTTCGCAAGGAGGATTTCATTGGACACTTTTTTGGGGATAAACGGCGCTGTGGTAACTGGCGAATGGAAATGTGGCCAGTGTTGTCCATAAAGTTGTTATTCATAAAAGTCAGTGGCCGCTCACAAAAATGTGCGGTGATTTAAGGCCCATGCCAACGAAGCACTTTTGTGAATCTGTATATGCGCCGTGAATGGTTCTGAAGGTACGGCGAATGCTGGAATAATGGACAGCCGCGAAAAGGAGGCGAAGGGGTTGAAAATATTTGGAGCTTTCAAGAAACCAAATGTGCCCGACCTCATTAGCATGTCTATACAAAACAACTTTTTCGAACGGCTATTGGCAAGAGTTCGCTGAAATGAGTAATCAAATGTATTTTTCTTAAAAGTGGGAAGTTCCTCTATAACAAGCAATTATAGTTTTTTACAAAAATTATGTGCCTTCGCTCTCTTTCATACCTATTATTGTACAATGTGTGTCCTTCACTTTTGCGCCGAAGCTGGTTGTAAGGTCTATGCGCATTCCTCGCACTAAACTACCTGGATTTTGTACAGAAATTTCTCTATTGGAATTTGCATCACACCAGTGCTTATTATCCCCTTGACACTGCATCCTCTGAGCATGCTCAGGAGCGCAGTGAAACAGGCGGCACCTATTTAACTCTGAATGCGACAATGTGGCGTTATATAAAGCGCACAAATGAAAGCCCTCAAACGGTATGATCCCCAGAGCAGAAGTGTTACCTATGTCTGATTAATTTTAGATTTTAATATATGAATGACCATGACCCATGACTTTCTTTTGTAATTTTACTGTCCATTTGAAAGGAGACTTTATTTTCTCTTGTTGTTTCCCTACATCAGAATGTCGCAGTCATATAGTCATCCTCAAAACCACTTCAGTTCTCGTATCATTTAACAGCTTTTCATAGGCTAAGTTGTCTAGGTGGCTTGAAGCTCGACTGAAAATCCAGCTTGATGCATCTTCATACCGGAAAATGGTATACAAGCGCATTTTTTTCAATGAGAAGTTGTTTATGAACGTAATTTTTTCACATCGTAAGATTGCATCGTAGCAATCCGTGTATTCGCAGAACACCCCAATACTCTTGTAGTTTTCTAATTTTATTGTCAAAAACACAGCGATTTGGATTTTAATGGCAGTCTTAACTACTCGGTACGAGCAGAGGAGAAAGTTTAAAACTTAGATTTTCCTACGCGCCCAAAGCCTAGAGCATTGTTATCCATTCGCGTGAAAAGGTCTCTCCACAAGGGGGGCTCAGAGCTCATGATAACTCCCTTTCATGTCCTGTGAGTAGCAGGGATTAATTTGGTACAGAAGTTGCACCGCTTTCCAATTGTTTATTAGTAGGGCATTGCGTATCGCAAGCCTATGTTTCCATGCATATGTTCATAATAGTGCCCCGCAATTTTCCACAGTTGATTCACAGATTCAAAGATGGACTTGTTTTTGGTCAACCTTAAACTTCTCTTTCAGTACGAATCGCTGGAATCCAGCATAACAATGCTGCCTGTGAATTTTTTTCTCCAACCCTACTGAAAAGTTATCCCTGCCTTTTCCAGCGAATAATCATAGAAGAGAAATTATTACGGTTTAGCCTAGACTAAATTGTTTTTTGTAAGAGGCAGATGCGTTTTTGTTTTCAAGAAGACATCTTCTTGGCAATGGTGCAAAATAACGGTACATGGACAGAGCAGAACGGTAGCCGACTACAGATAAAAAGGGTGCTAATCACCACTTCCTATTCACTGCTACCTTTATAGTACCGCATTAAAAACTTCGTCCGATAAACATGAAACGCCCGCAGTAAGTCGACTTACATGTTTCGTTAGGCTCTTGCGAGCAGGGCTAGAACGTTGGCTTTGACGTTGTGATCGATGAAGGAAAAGCGTTGCTGGCGATGGACTTCCGTCATCCTTCCCTTTGGGTTCCCGGTCTGGTTTTCGCAGAGCCGTGTTCTGAAAACCGCTGTCACGCCTGCTTTCGGGACGAATACTCTCTGGTTGCAACATGCGCCCTAACCACGATGAAACCGTAACCACCCCTGTGGGCACGGTTCCCTCTTCACGTGGAGGCAGCTTTGTAACCGGCTTCATAACAGGGGGTCGAGCAACTGAACTGCCCACTGGCTTCGCTGAGACGCTCCGGGTACTTAAACCCAGTGGTTCAATGTAGGCGTCAACAGTGCGCGTAACACCGACATTAGCAGGAACGGATGAAGAAGGTCTTGGCGAGGGTACGCGCTGGGACGTCAAGCAACCCTCTGGGGCACTAATTATGCGGTCACTCTGAGGCTGCTCCGTTCCTTCCCGAGGATGGTCCCGACTCTTGCGGCGACTGGATGAATGGGCATCGGGCTGGTCTATCGAATGAATAGTCGCTGGAAAAGCTAACTCAATCGCACAGTTGACATTCTTGCGCCCTGTAGAGAGTTGTCGCTGGAAAGTGTCCAATGTGGCATCATGTACGCTCCTGCCACAACTCTGTTGGTAGGCAGGCGGCTTGTTTCGGACAGCGGGCTCCCCGCTGAACATCTCGGGTGGCAGATATCGATATCTTGGTAGGGTGGTTTCCATCTGCTTCGAGGGTGCAGAGTTGAGGAATGGTTGTGATGGATACGTTCCAGCGGCATTTAATTTGCGTGCCATACCTTCGAGTGTACTGACCGATTTCCACGCGGCAGCTTTTGTGGCATGGCACTCTGGCCTCTTACAGATCAGGTGTCCAAAAGGCGTCACCATTTGGACAACTTATATGGAACAACTTGATAACCACTCTTTAGTAATAACATTTTTCAGACCAAGATCACTGTCGCTAGAAAAAATCGACTGGATATAATAATTTTTCGTCTTCTTCTTGTGGGCGCAAAAGCGAAATCAGAGTTACTAGGAAAAAAGCGAAGCATTAATTTATCAAAGCTGACACCACCTTCAATGGCAACATCATGCAAAAGTCTGTAATGGGAGCAAAAACGTTACTTTTGCTGCAGTGGCTTCCCACTGATCGCTTAAGCAGCACGATTACACATTTCTAGATTTTTAACCCTTTCTGCCGCATGATGTTTTTCGACCAAACCGTAATATTTTATGGCGCCATCTGCCAGCTTTTGTTTTTACAGGAATATTTCACCTGTTTCTGCTTGTACCTTCCATGCGATCCAAAGCACAACATTGAATTTTTTTGTACACTTGGAGAGCAGCGTCATCTTTTTTTTTGTTGGGGAGGGGGGGGGGGGGGTTAGTGAAGCTAAGGCCCAAACATACTGGAGTGAACAAAACAAGAAAGGGTGACAAACTGAAAGCTAACTGAACACCGCTGTAATAGCAACAAAAATAAATCAAATACCAGCGCGAAAACGCATTCAAAACTTACTACTCATTGTTGCTCTACATTGAGTACAATATTTTGACACCTTAATGATGTTCGACAATACCAGTTGTTGGGCGAGTACAGCTACTAATGCTACTGATACTACCGCTAAACATGCTAGTTTAAGGTACATTTTAACGGCAACAGTGCGATATACGTAAAGAAAACACAGGAAATAAAAGCCAGCACTGATCTTGTGTAATTTATCGATGCCCTTTTATGAAACGGCTCAATGGTCGCAGCAAACTTAACAAAGAAGAAGAAGAAGAAGCTGAAAACCTTGTTTGCTCTACGCTGCTCCTTCGTGAATTGGGCTCCGGCCTCGTTTCTAATAGTTTCAAGCAACTGTAAGTACAATTTCTTTTACTTTGAGCTCTACGCCAAGAGTCGATGAATACGCTATCAATTGTGCAACCACACGGACGGATGTTACATATACAGCCATAACACCACCTGGCATCTATTGGTGATGCAATGGCCATAACATTTTTGCTTGCCTGGGGCTCAGCTTCTTTATGGTGAAATACACCTCATCGTACATTCCATTTGGAAGCGCACGCTGTACCATCTGCATATGCTGAGGCTGAATGTGTTGAAGAGGCGTTTTGTTGAAACCATGAGCTCCTTTGAGGTTTTGTTTTTTCTTTGGCAAATTCCAAGAAAGGATGAAACGAACACACATTTTACCGTTGCAGCCGATCTCCTAAGCTCGTAGATTTTCGGAAACTGATTCTTTCTCCTCACCGCAGTGGTGTCCTAATGTTTTGAGTATCCCCCTCGCATGCGGAAGTGCGGTTTTCTATCACTAGTGCCGCCTGGCAACCATTGTTGATGCAACGGGTGCAAGCTTTCTCCTGGCCTGGGTCTCATCTTCTTTAGAAATTGCGAAAATCTAAATCATTTTTACCGTCATCATTACCATTATTCGAACTCGCTCTCATGTCTCTTTGGGTAGCAGTAAACTCGCAAAGAAGCCCATCGTTCTTTGTTATTGGCTGTCTTCTCCGACGTGAATGTGCGGCTAGGCAGTTTTTGCACGTCCTAAAAACTTCGAAGGTTCGAATATTGAAAATGAAGAGCAAAAATCAGCCGCATACGTCGTGCGTGATGCGTGTTAACGAATTGGCAAATTTACGATTGAAAACAAAAATTCAGAATAAAGATGCTGCTTGACTACATTTCTAATACGCTCTTCAGCGCTTTCCTCGAGGGTAAGGTGAGCGATCAGCGCTAACCGTGTAGTGCAACGAGAACGCAATTGCATGATGATTGCGAGCAAGGCTGTTTTCTGTTTTGGCAGAGCTCCAGTCCCTGCTTTGGAATCTTACTAATGTGTAGCAATGGGTGTTATTTTGTAGATAGTTGCCTTTGTGCATGTCCCTTATGAACGGTTTGCGTTTGTGGTGCTAGTATGTCTGCGCACATTTCAGGCGCTTTTCGACCGAGCCTTCCGGCAGATTTTTCAGCGTAATGGTTTTTGGGAGCATCAAACTCTTGTGCTTTTAGGCCCGCCACACGTGTGCGGACTCTGGCCACGCTCCGCGTCAGCCTTGAGGGCATTGATGTTCCTACTCGCGACGGATGCATGATGTAATACGGACATTTGAGCGATTTCCTACGGCATCTTGAAAAGACGACGGACGCAGCCCGTCGTTTGTTCGCGCTGTTTTTCTAAGTATGCCTTATGTGTCACGACGCCGGCCACTTACCCGTTTTATTCGTGCAGCTACGGCCAACAATGCGCGACCACGTGCCCCGCACGGTGACCAGGATGGTAGCATGAGGCAAGTGCAATGTGCCGCAGGTGATCGCGTAATAGCGGGTAAAGTGTGCACAGACTCCGATGGCTAGTCCAGCCGGAGGCAACTAAGCCAAGGCGGCTTCCACGTTAAGAGAAATCTTCACAACTTTCGCTTCCTCTGGCGCCAAAGTCAGAGCTAACTCGCCCATACCCGGCACCTCATCTTGAGTACCAACTATCTTCCAAATGCTATGGACGGAGATGGAATCTACTCGCGTGACAGGATTCTTAGCGCAGCACTCACTGTACGGAAGGATCGCTTTGAGAAAATTTCTGCTCAACTGTGTGGAACTAGTTGAGAAGTTATTGACCTAAATCTGGTTTATGCGGGTATACGTCACTGGCTATCGCAGCGGCACATATGTCAGGAATAAAATATTAAACCCTAAAGTTTGAAAACTGAAGTGGGATGGTTAGACCGTTAAAAAAACTTCAGTGTTTACTACATTTGAATCAGTGCGAAAACACGTATTTGCGCTCGTAGAAAACGTCGGCGAGCGGGCAGTTCTGCGGGACGGAAATTTGCGCTACGCCAGCAGCGTGCACACAAGAGATGATTTTGCTCAGGTCTGAATAATAATAATAATCATTGGTTTTTGGGGAAAGGAAATGGCGCAGTATCTGTCTCATATATCGTTGGACACCTGAACCGCGCCGTAAGGGAAGGGATAAAGAAGGGAGTGAAAGAAGAAAGGAAGAATAGGTGCCGTAGTGGAGGGCTCCGGAATAATTTCGACCACCTGGGGATCTTTAACGTGCACTGACATCGCACAGAACACGGGCGCCTTAGCGTTTTTCCTCCATAAAAACGCAGCCGCCGGGTGAGTGCCACGTAGAAGACGACGAAGAACGGGCAGTGCCGCGCTGGGCGTGCTGCGAACATACAAGAAAAAAGACGACGGACGATATTGCTCTGGGTTTGTACGCATCTGATAAGTGCTGATAAGTGAAGGCCTGGAAATAACCTACGCGTTGGAGTGTCCCTACGGAGCGCCAACTGGAACGAAGGCAAGGTAGCTTAAGTTTTGCATATTTATGAAAATAGTTATTGAAAAAAGAAACCCGAGATGAGAGCTACGATTCTCTGGCCAAGACGTATTTCTGATAATTTAGGCAGCGGAGCTCGTATTTTGTTGGAACCACGATTATAAAATGTTCTCGTGTTGTGCGATGTCAGTGCATGCTACATAGCAGCAGGTACTCGAAAGTAGTAATGTGCGGCGCTTTAGTTAGACGTCCGCCATAGCCGATATGCGTTTTGGAACTGTGAAAACCTACATATCGACAAAATATAGAGAAATACGAGACACAGTGTCAGGAGCTCCCTGCGATAATCGGAGCTTATTGAAACCGAATCCGACCGGCACTCATTACTTGACCCCGGAGCATAAGTTTAGCAGGACGGATGAACTGGATTCATCTTCTAACCCTGGTTCATGGAGGAACCGTTCGTACACCTGTTTTTCAACTAAAAACACAACGCACACGGGAACAATATTTTACAAAACAGTGTGATCGTTATCGCCCATGCAAGATAGAGTCAGAAAGTATTATTACGCTCAATTGCCAAACGACAAAGAGTGCCACCGTTTCATGAGAGCTAATACTCAAGTGTGGCAATATTCGAATTGCAGCGATGGTTTCAGAATAGGAGCATCACCGAAACTATCCACACTGTAGCCTGGTCGGTGATGCTAGAGGCATGCACCAACAGATATGGCCACCTTTTCAAGGGTGTTTTGGTATGTGTCGGGCACACTCCCTTTAAGGCTGGAACAGCGACACTTTTGAGGTGTAGCTGATTGGCACATCCGTGTTTGCTGATTAAGCCAATCAATGAGAGCATCGAGGGATCCTCTCCCATTAGGATCAATTTGGAATGCGTGTATTGGATGCATATGTGTGGCACTCCTGAATGATGGTTACGATTTTAAAATTTTTATATCAATCATCTCCAAACGCACGGCATAGTTGGCAATAAAGATTTATATCACTATTACAACGCACTTCAGACAGGGATCTGTACGTGTTTGTGTAGTCTTCAGCTGATTGTTCTTCGTACATATGGGAACATTTGCCCCTGGTACAAGAACCAGAAAGACGACATGCCGCGCAGCCATGCAGGGCTGCTGTTGAACTTTTGCTATGTTCGTTTTTTTAAATACGTACGAACCACCTTATATTTGTCGAGCCTGCATAACTCAGCTGTTGATGATTTTGATGAAGCATGGGTAGTATGTGTTGATGCACTTCGCTCCTTTATTCGCGTAATTATGCTTACGGAATCTTCGCGATTGGCACACTTACTACTGCAGCAATCTTTAGTAAACTTTCATTGGTAAAAATTATATTAGTATATCAGCCACGCGAGAAAATCGCAACTAAATGGAAGGTCATTCTATCCGCAAAGCGAATTGCGGAAGGCGGTTAGAGATGATAGAGGCCAGCTCTCATCAAAAACCTTCTTCAAAAACCACTGTCGAAAAATATTTCCCCAGTGGCATTTTTTAATTGCAACTTCATCAACCTTGGCTAAGAGGATATGCGTCTATATTCGACACGACGCCCAGGTTCGATGTAAACAATACGATTGCACTTGCAAAAAAAAAAAACTTTCCATGTTGGTATGCTCATGGGAACAGATAGAAACAGAAATGAAGAATAAGAGTACTGTACCTGTCATATGTTCAACAAAAAGCGTATGTATTACAAAGTAAAAACGCTTTTCAATGAAAAAGCGCATCAAGCATACAGGAGCCTGTCTTCTTGCCTCTGCAAGACGTTGTAGTTTGTTTTCGTGTCGCAGGTGGTGTCGTGGGCTGGTACAAAGTTTTCAGTGTCCTGAAAAGGTGGTCTGTGTAATGCAGCTTTCGTCAAAAGAGGAGAGTACCACTGCTTCTCCTGCATTAGACGGGGGAGTCACTCGGTTTTCTGCGTTTTTAATCTCTTGCGTCGTTCTGCGGCTTCATAGAGCTCAATGGTAGCCTCCTTCAGCACGGCTGATGTGTTTTCGTGCTTTTGCTATGGGGGTTTAGAAATGACAGTTCACAAAACCTACAATATGTATTTCATTCAAATCTGTTTTATAAGAAGGACTAGTATCATAGAATGTAATCGTAATTGTTCGGTATGCAGAGGCAACAATTCTGATATCGCCGATTTCCGTTCGACACTCAGCAGCATCTGTGAACGGTTTTATCTAGCTCAATACGAGCATAATTGTGCACAAGAGACATTGACGGCAGCCATAAAAATACGGCAGTGGTTTTTCAAACAAGTCTCCGAAGGAATGAGTCAAGCATTTGAAGGATGCTAGATGACTCTCAGGAGGGTACGATGTTTATCAAGTCCACGTTGTGTCTTTTGCTCTCGAAAATTACTCAAATAGCCACAAAAGTCCACTGTATTCTCTTGTGCTGAATAATAAGCCCCTGTAATTATAGACTCTAGGTTTTACAGACGTACAACTTACCCAAAATGATGCATTTTCTCCTCTGCAAATCTGCCTCCAATTATCTAATTAAACGTCTTCTTCAAGACCGGGCTTTAAGAAATCTCGTGCACATCCTCACTTTTTGAAACTTAGAAAACTAATAGTTCATCAAATTGTTAACTGAAAGCTTAGATAACAAATGTTTTTAGCTCGCACCCAAACCAAGGTGTATTCTGCTTCTCGGGATATAGCATCGCAACAGTATGAAAAAGAAAGATGTACCTTAACGTCTTACTCCCTGTCAGGTGTCACATTTTTCTGGAATTTCGACGCAATCCTACGAGCTGTTGCAGCGTATACGAAGCGCAACCGCTATTTTATAGGTCACATTTGAAAGCACTGCTGTTAATAGAGTTTGTTTCTCTTCCTGCTTAGATGGATGCAGCTAAAATGGCCTGGGGACGCCGCGTGAGAGCAGACTCGCTAGAAGTCTTAAGGTATGAAGTCGAGGCTTCCGGTTAAGTTTCTGCGATGATCAAAAACAAAATTGTATAAAAAAGCGCAAAATTTCGAAGGCTCAGCCCAATGGCAGAAGCAATCTTTAAGCACCATCAAATTAAAGAGTATAACAAAATAAAAAAATTCCATCTAAAGCATTCGGATGCTCAATAGCGAACTCTTTCATATGTTCTTAACGCAGGAATGCTAAGTTCTACTTTCAAAGCACTCAAAGTGGACTGGAATTCATCTTAGGGCCGTGCACTCAAAGTGTTTTTCAAAGGCACTTAAATCGCAATAGCTCAGGTAGAACTCAGCGGTGAAATCCACTAATAGATCGCGATTGTGGCAACCTCTCTGCTGCTTTTCCATGCCGTGATGGATCGTTGTCATCAAATTTTAAATGGCGTGTGCCTCAATAAGGTATTGTTTCCCTAGATTTATTGCTGTTTGTAGAGAGCATTGCCTATGGTCAATGTATTCAACCTAAACTTCTGCAGTGGAAGAAAACCAGGCAGGGGTAACCTAGTAGTCCTCTACCTATTTACTGCCACGACCACAAAGGAAGTCTATCTAGTTTCTATAACTTTACAGCTGCGTAAGTCTTGGTCACTGTCTGTGCCATGAAGCTGCAACCATCTCGTATCTCGAGCAGCAATTCTACATTGTGACATAGCCGCTAAAGCAATGAAGGAGGTGCGGTTTGACGGTGAACATGTACTAACATCTATGCTTGCTAACTGTGTCGACACTTCTGACACCTAATTAAGAGTTATCCATCTTCGCAGTTCAGTACGAACGCTACAATAAAAAACAATCTTCAAGCATAACAGAATAATTTAGCAGTTAGCGGAACAAGAAAATTTCATCGTGCTTTAGTATTCTCTATTCAAAGGCGAGGGCAGTGCAAGTTCTCTTCAATAACGTAAAAGTGTAAAGTTCTTTTTCAATACACGATGAAATTGCTCTGCTTCTTTAATTTCTTTCTATTGGATGCTGTATTCCTAGTTTTGTTACTGGTAAAAAAAATGGGCGAGCATTACGTGTACATAAGGCTTAAGTGCCGAGTGCGATCTGGTCGTATGAGCTTTATTTTATGGCAACGCTCAAAATGCGGCACTCTATTTGCATATTGCGCCAAAGAGCTCTTTAACGAAGGGCAAGAAAAATGCCGTTACATACCTCTTTTTGCTGTGAAGTGGTGGTTCCCGCATTCCACAGTCAGGAAGGTGAATTAACGAACTAGCGTGGGAGGATAAGGCGTTAGAGATTAAACTTGTACCACAAGGTTATATGGCCGTTTACGGTTACGAATGCGAGCGGGAGACATATACACATATCAATACCGCTCTAGTGAAAGCAAACGGGGGGGGGGGGGGGGGAGGCTATGTCTTGTGAGTACATAATTCATGGTCACCGAAGAGAGCAGGTCGGCAGTGCGTCAGCGGTTCACTTCTCTGAAAATGAGAACACATTTCTTTTCACTTAAACACTTGTCAAAAAACGCTCGTGATAAAGCGAAGCGTTCTAGTTGTAAGCTTATGGAATTTTTTAAAGATTATAGTTTTATTAAGGAGGCACCATCGGAGCGTTTAAATAGACTTGCGGTCTACGCAGCCCTACGTGAGCCTGTGTAGCCTGTTCTGCTTATTCAAATTAAACCACCTTAAAAGCAAACACATTAGCCCTGTATTGCGTTTCTAAAAAATCTGTACAGCTTATTTCATGTCAAATATTTTCCTTCCTTTGGTTACAGGAGCCGGCTCGAAGTATACTTCATACGCTTGCAAAAAATAGATAATTTCTTATCTGTTTGTACCACAGAAAGCAGCGAGATCGCAAAGTTTCGTAGATGTAGCAGAAATGAATATTAAATTATTCATAATTTCTTTATTTCCTTCTAACTATACTTAGTAGATCGCAGTGCCGTTCTTATAAATACATATCAGTTAACCCTGCGTACTACAGCACTGCGCCGATGCATTGCCGGTGTTCTTCTATCAGGCGGCCCAAAGAATTACGTGTTTAAAAGCGTTTGCTAGTAAAAACAAAACGCCGAAATTTTTATGTAAGTACTTCTCAGTGCAGAGGCGAGAACTACTTTGCCAGAATCTATTCAGAACTCACTATCCTCTAAGAGTTCCCGCTGACACCTCCACCTGAACTAAAGGCTAAAGGAGGGCTACCAGAGATTTTTAATTTCATACTTTTTATTTGTCATGGCCGAAGTGTCACATTAAATTTTTGGGGGCCTATATCGCTACCACAGCATTTCTGACGACGAACTAAACGTAGTTCAGCCGCTTTGTGGTTGTCCCTCTTGAGCTTGAGGCAAAATTTGCCCCAGTGAACACTCAACTGCCCATGTGCGAAGCTGTGATCTCGGTCGAACGACCCGTGCGCAGGAAGAAGTACAGGCAGAAGGAGATCACTGAGATCCCGCCGGTAGACAAGAGCGCTGTGGCGGCCGCCGGCATGGCCCTACTGCTGATTCTCCTTCTGGCCATCTACATCGCCGGTATGTATAGATCATCATTCCAACCGTGCTCCACACTTCAAGAAGAGCATCAATATCCCCTCTGATGAGGGTCGACTTAAGGTACTTCGATAAACGCCCTACGTCTCATTTTAGCTTTTTACGCTAAAAAATCATATCAGACGCTCGGAACAAAAGCCGCGCAAGTTGTCAGCACAAATTCAAGATTTGTCTAGTGGGTAGTGATGTCACACATTGAGCTTTTGAACGAGTCATCAAGACTCCGGGTAAATTGCGACTTGTGCCGCCATGCATTACTGAACTGTCATTATGACATATAAGGATGTAAAGTATAAAATAACGCTGATAAAAATAGGAGTAATTATTTCCCATTGAAGCATTGGCCCTTGAGTTCCGTGTCCGACGCGCTACCGCAGCGCCATTGAGGTATGTTCGTTCGACTTGTTTGAAAAAGATCTTGTGTGTCTTGTCACGTATCACGTGGTCTAGTGTATCTACTAATGTATGCTAATGAGGGAGTGTAATTGTGAAGTGGTACTAATTTAAAAAAAGGCAGCAAATAACCATTAGAGTTGTCGCGTCACACTCTTAAGGGGAGCCTAAGTGTACCCTTTATTTTTTTGTGTTTTTGAACGTTAAAGTGTTTCGTTATTTCGCGTGGATGTAGTTGAATTTTATATTGGCTACCCTAGTGGGTTAGTGAAATATGTATTCAGCACACCCCCTTTAAATATCGTCGGACCAGCTTTCGTGCTAATGGTTATTCACCTGTTGAGCGGCTACGCTTGGTCATGATGTCATGCCTTTTCGTAAGTAAATTTTTCAGGAGCATAGCAACCAGGACACACTCGTTAAGGTCGAGCGTTCTTGTTTTCTTTCTTCGTCATCGTGCGAGCTGTTTCGTCCGAAAGAACAGAGAAGATCATGTCCAATTTTCCGCGCTGCCGAGTGCGAGAATGAATGGCAGTCTTGGCGCCGCATGCCTCTGCCCATTGAAAAAGGGTGAAAAATTAATGCTTACAACGGCATGCATGTTATTTTTTAGCAAGACATCCTACACCAGGGAGAATTCATACGAAACTGGCAATTGGTTAACAGCTGTTCGCTGTCTGACAACGTCTCTTCTTGCTACGACGCAGGCGACCTTGCTGCAGAACTACGCTGTATCCTCCGGCCTCACTTAACTAATGGGGTCAGCTGCGCGCCGCACATGTAGAGGAAATAAAAGGCTTGTTGTAGATTAGAACGTAATTAAAAAAAGAGAAGCAAGGAACGTCCGCTTAATTTTTAATCTTCCTTCGAAGTCATAAGTGGTGTCCCTCAAACCATTCGATGGAGCACTTGACCTCAGAAGGCAATCATCAGAAGCTTGGAACAATACTTTGGGAGCACAACTAAACTAAAGCCCATGTGTACGGTGACTGGCTTCAGCGCTGAGGGTCCAGCTTTCAATTCACGCCAGTAAAGGCGTTTCACCGGCGTTCTACCTCTTATATTGTGGAGGAAAGTTGAAGCGTGATGTTGATCCTGGATGTTGACCCTGGCAAAAAAACACGTTCTCAGAGCCAAAGTGTTCCGAGATAACGTAGGTACTCTTAAAGCTCTGCATTCACCATTTATAGGCAAGGCCGAAGATTGGTGGCTTCAAAGCAGGTGAAGGACCTCAACAAATATTTCCAGGATTATAAAGTGGTATACAGTAAAAATTAATGGGATTTGTAGTTGAAACGGGACAATTTTTAACGCGACAACGTTAATGGGGTGGTGGTGGAAACATTTATTGCCAAATACAGAGGGGGGAAAACCCCCTAACATGGCACGAGTCAACCCTTAGGGGGCTGCCCTAACAGGGCAAAGGACAGCCCATGGAGGGCTATCTGCTTCAGGGCGTCGGTAATTATCCGGCGATGGTCAGCAGCAGTGCAGCTGGCCAGGAGAGTCTCCCAGTATGACTCCGCCGTGGTTGTGGATGGAGGGTGTGGGAAGGTAAGACATGTGAGGAGGACATGAAGGAAGTGTCCCGGTTTCCCGCAGAGCTTAGAAGAAGAAAGGAATTGATCAGGGTAGCGGGCATGAATGAGAGTAGGGTAGGGAGCAGTTCGTGTCTGGAGTCGGCGCCAGCGGGAGGCCTGGGTTAAGCTTTTGGAGGGAGCCGGCGGTGCTTAAACGCGCCGGGTATCTCGGTGGTAGCTAAGACTATCTTTGAACGTAAGCACACGCTCCTGGGATGGTGGAGGAGGTCCAAATTCGGCCCGGAAACCCGAAAACTGAGGCCTCCGGCGAGGGAGTGGACCTCCTCGCTACACGGGAGGACTGCGTGTGAGTGGGTCCAGATAACGGTTACGGGGTGGGTGGGGTGCAAGAAGCGTAGAAGCCGAGCCGTGGTGCAGGATATCAGGCCTGTGGCGAAATTGGATAGGTTGGATTTTGAGTCGGAGATAACTTTGGTGGCAGAGGTGGAGATGAGAGCGAGTGGAATAACCGGTTCCTTTGCAATTTCCGATGAGTCTGTGGTGACCGAACCTGATGGCATTTGTCGGGCCTGAGAATTAACGAAGCGAGAACCATGCGGGAGCCCGACGAGTACGGTGCCGTGTCCATGTAGGCTATCTCGGAACTGTTGCCGTAGAGCTTGTGCAGGGCTTTGGCGTGGGCTGCCCTGCGTTCTCCGTTGTGCTCAGGGTGCATGTTCTTAGGGATTGAAGGATGGTGAGATGGGAGCGTAGGTGTTCTGGTAGGGGAACCCCCTCGGTAGGATGGGTGATCGGGATGATGCCTAGCTCACAGAGTAGAGTGAGCCCTGCTGCGGTACCCGACAGTTGAGTCAGCTGTGCTGTTAAGGTGGCTTTTGCCAGCTCCCCAAACGTTTTGTGGGTACCGAGGTTGAGGAGCCGGGCAGTAGAGGTGCTGGAGGGTAGGCGGAGAGCAACCTTTCTGCAGCTCCTGAGGAGCGCGTTGATGCGGTCCCGCTCCTTCTGCTTTCGAGGGAGGTATGGGAATAAGTACGCCGTGCGGCTCGTGATGTAAGCTTGGGTGAGGCGGAGAGTGTTCCGCTCTCGCAGACCCGCGCGTCGGTTCGCCACGCGCCGAATGAGACGGGTGTATTGCTGGACTTGGGTCTGGAGATTTTGGATAGCGTTGCCATGCGCGCCATGGGAGTGAAGGACGAGGCCCAGGAAGCGAATCTTGGAGACCAGCGGAATTGGGTGGTTTCCTAGATTGAGTGAGATGGGAGCGTTGGCGGAGTCGTGCGGCCTGGGGCGGTAGAAGAAGAGTTCTGATTTATAAGGGAAGCACGCTAGGCCGCGCGCACGAGCGTATGAGTCGATGATTTTGAGGGCCGACTGTAGGTTGTGATCCATATTGGCATCACTGCCTCGATTAGCCCAGATAGTGATGTCGTCAGCATGGAGGCTGAAATGTATGTCGGTTATTTGGGCGAGTTGGTGGGGGAGTTGGAGAAGGGCTATAATAAAGAGGATAGGAGACAGTACAGCACCCTGAGGGGTTCCCCGCGCTCCCAGTGAGACACCGGACAGCCGGTGGTCGCCCATGGTGAGTGTGGCTGTTCGTTCGGAGAGGAAATCGCGGACGTAATTGTACATCCGCGGGCCTACGCCTAGGCCGTGGAGGCCTTCTAGGATGGCTGCGTGGGTAACGTTATGGAAAGCTTTTGTTAGGTCGACGCCGAGGATAGATAGCCTTGGTGTCGCCCGCGAGGGAGTCAAAAGTGTGTTTCTTGAGTTCCAGAAAGACGTCCTGGGTGGACAAGCCCGGGCAGAAACCAAAAATGCACTATGACATAAGGTTGTTTTTCTCTAAATACCGGCTGAGCCGGGTCTGGAGCACGCGCTCCAAGAGCTTGTCCACACACGACGTAAGAGAGATGGGATGGAGGTTAGCAGGGAGAAGTGGTTTGCCGGATTTGGGAATAAAGACTACCTTGGCGTCTTTCCACTGAGGTGGGAGGGCGCCACGCAGCCAGCATTCGTTGAAGTAGTCGGTTAGGGCTTTGATGGAGGGGGAATCGAGGTTACGGAGTGCCTTGTTGTGCACTCCGTTGGGGCCAGGAGCTGAGGACGCGTTAAGGCGCTGAAGTTCTGCCCTCACTTCCGCCTCGGTGATCGGTTGGTCGAGAAGGTCGTCGGGGGAGCCTGTGTAGTCAGGGTGGTTTGTGGAAAGATATGCTGGAAGTAGATATCACGAAGCTCCTCGAGGAGTTCCTACGGGACTCCTTGGACTGAGTCGAATCAATGGGATGGCGGAATAGGTTCCAGGTCTGGGGCAGGCTCATGTTGCCGCCCAGCTTGATACAGAGAGATTCCCAATTTTGGCGAGACAGATTTGCAGCATGCGTCTCAATCTCCTTGTTGAGCCGGGCCAGCCGGCGTCTGAGTGTTCTATTCCAGCGCTGACGCCGCCGCCTACGTTCGAGACCCGCCGTGGCCTCCCATAGGTGTAGGAGATGGGAATCGATCTGCGTCTACAAGGCAGTCCTCTGGGAGTTGGCGAGTCACGGTGCGGACGTCACGCTGGAGTTGGTCGCACCAAGTAGCTATGTCTGAGATGGTGTGTAGAGTGCGGGCTGCTCGGGAGGTGCGGAACGAGTCCCACTTCGTGATGGTAGCATCACGAGAGGGTCTACGTGGTGGGCCTGCTTATAGGAGAATCTCGATAATATAGTGATCACTACCCAAATTCTCCTGGGTGTTACACCACGCATCGTGAGGGAGGCGGTGGGTGAAGGTGAGGTCAGGAGTAGTGTCCGCGCAAACGCTGTTCCAGGTGCGAGTAGGCGTGGTGGGGTCTGTGAGAAGGGAGAAGCCGACCTGCTGAGCTGTGAGCCATACCCTGCGCCCCTTGGGGGTGTCGGCTGTGTAGCCCCAGGCCGTGTGCGGGGCGTTGAATTCCCCTACAATCTGGAGGGGGCATTTCTGTGCGGCTCGCTTTTCAAGCGTGAAGAGTCGGTCGAAGTCGTGCCGCAGGCACTTCGGGTGGCTGTATATGTTGAGGATGAAGAGACTAGTATCCCGAGTGCGCTGCGGCACGAGTTCAATGAGGAGATGATCTATTTCGGGGATGTCTAAGTGGTGGGAGATAGTAGTGAGCGCACGGCGTACAAGAAATGAAACCTGCGTTAAGGAGCTCGTGTCGCAGAAAAGCCGGTGTCGTCGGCGTCAGCGTCTTTGGCCGTGAGCGAAAAATGGCGCATCTCGGTGGACACCTGAACCGCGCCGTAAGGGAAGGGATTTTAAAGCAACAGCGTTAAGGATTGATAGATAGATGAATTGATTGATTGATTGATTGATTGATTGATTGATTGATTGATTGATTGATTGATTGATTGATTGATTTATTGATTGATTGATCGATCTGTCGATCGATCGATTTTTCCTCCCCTTACGGCGCGACCCGGGTCTCCAGCGAGAAATGGGAAACGTGTCATTTCCTATCCTTAATAGCATTGTTCATTTTATTTTCCTTCCCTTACGGCCCGGTTCGGGTGTCCGCCGAAATATGTGAGACAGGCGTCCTTTCCTTAAATTGTCCAATGGGCCACGCGTCGCACCGAACGGGTGGTGGCGTTCCGTGTACTCCTCGGCAACGCAGCGACACGCTGTCGCGTCTCACTCTTAAAGACGAAGCATAAGCTCCCTCTGATTTTATTATGTACTGCCTTTGAGCGCGAGCAATTGGTTAGAAGGCTGTAAAAAAAAAAACACCGAAAAGGGATGCACTTGCCACCATGCTCTTCCAAAGGGTGCTCTCTGAACATTTATCTATCTCTCTGTCCATCGTATCCTTTCATTCACTTCGGGGCTTACCTTCCCATCAAAGTCTGTTTCTGCCTCCTGACGTGTGCATATCTCTCAATCTGGTATGCTATCACGAATTATTCTCATGTTGTTTTAACAATCCAAGCATACTAGAGTGTTTCTGAACTAAGCGGAGATTTTGGGAAACTACATTAATCTTACAACAGCTGTATATTCACCACAAAAGAGCAAACCACTTTCGATTCATAAGTTTTCAGCTACCATGCATAGATTACACTACAGCTCTGGAAAGATGCGAATGTCGTTAGAGTAATAAGAGCGCTCCGATCCCGCTGTGGCCAACTAAAAACCCGCCTCCGGCGGTGTTCCTTGCCCACAACAATGTCATGCATGTGAGCAAACTTGTGGAGACTGCACCAGGAAACGCACAGCGCCCCCATTTCGCCCTTGGCTTGCCATAGAAGCATCCGGCGCACTTGCAGCCAGGAGTGGTGGAGAGAAGCAGTCGAGGCAAGCAAACCGCAGCCTTAATTAAGGAATATTAATAATTGCAAACCTGAATAGCGAGCTAGTGGAATGGAAATGTGACTTGATATTGTCTTTCGACAATGTAAGGAGTTTATCAACAAAGGAAAATATCAATCTTTCTTCGAGAATCAGCTTTACGCTATCCGTGTCTAAATTTCGCGCACTGACTTTTCTCTGCAGCTGGCGGAAAGCACGATTCGTCGACTACGAAGGGTAAGCTGAAACGTTCGCAAAGCATATGGGCGGTAGCGTATACGGGAGATGTACATTGTTGCATGAATAAGAAGCGTGAAAAAAGGCATCCTGTGTTACAGTTGTAGAAATGTAACTTTGTTAACTAAGTGAACGTACTGATTGAAAAAACGCTCTTCGTGAAGTTCGCTGCAGTAAAACGGAAAGCCGGGCTAGTTCCCACATCTTCGAGTAAATTAGCGCTGCGAGAGGGGACTAAGGAGCACGGGCAAGTGCTACTAACAACAGAACATTTATTGCGAAAGACAATGATAAAAAAAGCCGATCAAGTAAAGAGATGTGTATAGTTAAACGTGAGTTGCAGTTTGCGCTATGTACTGAGGGTGCAATCTATGGCGTCCTGTTTACTAGCTGGAGCTACTAAATCAGGGCAAATAGGGAAATATTTAAACAGGACAGTACGCCAGCTCGAACCCTGTTCAGAAGGCGCTCTCTTCCGACCTAGATTTGCATTGCAGAGAATGTGGTCTAACATTTCCAGTTCATCAGATAAAATCCAAGCAGTCTATATTTTAAAAAGAACTAAGTTTCTGTATAGGCGTAACGATTAGTTGGCGAGAGAAATATGTGAGGCGTGTCATAATCCCAAGGAAAGCGACACGTGCGTGAGCTCTCCTCGACTTCTTATACATGACTGTGAAATTACGTATGTATCTGAATTCCCATCAGTAACGAATTATGTTTCTTTTCTGGCAAGCATGGGCTTCTGGTTATAGATTGAGAGTGTAATTATCCATGCCCTTACCAATGAAATTTCAGGGTTTTGTAGCCATTGTCCTTCCTTCTGTGTCCCCTGTCGCAGCACTGTTTTTGTATCCAGCTAAATTGACAGAAGTGAATATCTGCGCGGGCGCTCTTAGCCCCCAGTCCTTCTTGTTATCTTGTTTTAACAGAAAGTAGCCGCCGCAGTGGTCCAATGGTTACGCCGCTTGACTGCTGACCCGAAAGACGCGGGTTCGATTCGATGGAGGCGAAATTCTAGAGGCGCGTGTAATTGGCGATGTCAGTGCACATTAAAGAAACCCAGATGGTCGAAATTTCCGGAGCCTAAGTCGCTTTGGGAACTTAAACCCTCTTAAAACAAACCAAGCCATTTAATAAAGTGCAGCGTGCTGGCACGGTTACTGCAACCGATAGCTATAGAAAATTCATTTAAAAGGATGAATTAAATAATCGGTATGGTCGCTTTATTTTATGCCAGAGAAACAAACTCTGAGCTTAGCCTAATATTCTGCCAGAGATTAACCAAATACTTAAGTCGCACTTCTTTGTCAACCTTGGAAAATTTTCCTATGCAGATAGTGTCAATTTAATTGCAAAATGTACTGCCCAGAAGGCGTGCTTGTTCACGATCACCGTAAATGTGCTTTTTCGAGAGTGAGCGGCTAGTCATATTGACTCCGATTTAATCACGAACAGAAGTGTCATGATAACTAGCAAGAAAATGTGCTTAAGAACTGCGCTATATATCAAGAAAGCTATGACTCGCTAAAATCGCAAGGGAGTGAAGGTGAAAAATATTTTTATTGGAATTGCCCAGTCGGCACCTCCACCCCCCCCCCCCCCCCCCGGTCCCGCAAGAAAAAAGAAAGGATAAAGGTTTTTTGAAGCCCAACGCCTCCTACGCCTCTTCAGCTCAACAAACTGCATTCTTTAAGGACGTCCGAACTATAGGACTAATTCGCTAAGCTAATTGTCTGCCTGAGTAATGTGAATCGTGTTATTATACATAATGCAAGGCATCGGTGAACAAGCACTGAATCGATTTCTACTAGAAAAATTTCTCGCGTTTACCGAGTTCTCAAGTGAAACAGAATTATTTTTTATATATTTGTTTCATAACGGCACTTCAGCCTTATGCGTCTTATTTAGAGGGAACACGAGAAAGGGGTAGACCGGGCCTTACCGCAGACAAAACTAGGTCCCATCACGAAGCAGGAGCCCGACTTACTCTACCTCTCCTGAGAGCTCTGCGGACTTCTTTCGTTTGCAATCACACCTAATTTTCTAGATGTTGAGACGTGGTTTAATCATTTGTGGTCTTTCCTCTAAGTACAAGTACTGCGCGTCTGCTTGCTCTCACACAGAATTGTTTTTACGCTATCAAATCGTAATTTGATTTCTACGAGTGTTCCCCTTGGGCTATCAAGATGCCAATATCGGTCAATGTAGGCACGTGGACAGCCGGCACTGATGAGATTGTTCGCTACACAACATAGGCCCAAAATAACTGGACGCACTCACCGAATACTGCGCGGTTATTTCTAAAAATAAATCTCTGACGTTTGGTGTTTCGAAACATGTGCCAGGTAGATTTATATTACAAAATAAACGAAAACAGCACCTTTATGGGGTTATAGATGTCCACGTTTGGATCACGACGCCAACAGCATTACTCAACGATATTAAATTATATACTATCGGAAATATAGTTTACAAGCTTCAACTTTGCAACGTTGTTAAGAGCAGACTTGCCTTGGCTGTGTTTCTGTAAAACAATATATTACGTAGGAAACCACAATTCTCTCGATGTCTGTTTCATTAGGAAAGAGCGAAAAAAAGCAAACACTGCATAAACGGCGCAGCATTCTGTGGCCATTTTGATTGTGTGGCACCCTTGGTTTTGTACTGATTGTGTAGAAATTTGTTTCTAGGCCCGCTTCACTTACAGAATGCTGCATACGAAAAAGCAGCAGGTGGGATAAAGGTTAAGAACAACTTCCCGAAACAGAGTCGAGGCACAT